>LVLI01000414.1:0-55654 GCA_001687465.1 Halocafeteria seosinensis
CTCGCGGAATGACCACATCTGCGGCGGCATCACTTGCCTCCTCGTTCCGTGGACTCTACCAGAAGCTTGGCCGGATCCTTCGAAGACGCCGGCGTGACTTGGACAAAGAGTTCCAGATCTCCACATCATTGCTTCGGGTGTTGAAACATCTGCAGGAATGGCGTGCGAGCGACAACAAGACTCCATTTTGTGCCTACACCGACACACAAAAAGAACAGGTCCTTCAACGCCTTAGAACAAATCGGAAGCGGCTTGCACAGAATCAAGCAACGATCACCGTGCGTCCCCTGTAGGGACCGATCAACAGTGCTAATTTCTAGTATTGATCCCAAGCCAATTGAGGCCTGGTGACATCTCAGGAAGGAAAACCTGCCTTGATGGAAAACCCGCTCAACCATAAGGGTGTGACAAAAATTTGGTTTTTTCTTTTCTTTTTTTTGACTCTAGTTTCTACTGGGTTTATTTTGTTGTTACATTATTTTCTCTTCTACGATTTCCTTTTATGTTCTCCAATTCTTCGTAGCGTTACCCATGCGAGCAGTTGTCTTTACTCACCACGTACTGTTTAGACCCCTCGCATGCACGCATCTTTAATCCTCTTTACCGCCATAACGGTACTGAGGTCTGACCTGTAGCAGCTGCGGCTGACTACTGGCAGGTACCAAGTAACAAGAATAAACCCTAACCGATAAATCATTTGGTACCATCGTCAGGTCAGACAGTCATCCCAACGAAGATACTACCAGGTAGGCTCTTTCAAGGTATGCCCGGCGGACGGCTCCACACTGAAGTTCACATCAAGTTCCCCTCATTAATGCCCCTTTTTCATCACATCCTTTTTCATAGTTCTGGCAGTCTCTCAGATGAACTGGATCCGCATTCGATATAGAGTATGTGTACGGAGTTTCGTTCCATAAGATTCAGTATAACAAAAATGACAGGCATTCTTGAGCGACCTAGAGAAGGCTAAGCTCGAGCCGGAAAAAACGGGATCCAATTCGCCCATTATTGTGTACAATTTTGGCCGCCTTTCTACTGTAAAAACACAATTCTTATGCATAAAAGTATAATACTCTCTACTGTTACATTATTATCAATAAAAATAGAATGTAGGGTACTAAAATGCATTTGGGATGCGATTCGTCCGGTAGTTGTTCTCTACACACACACAAATGTTCTCTTACCGGAGTGGTGAGTCTACCCTCTTCAGGAAAAATTTGGGATTGCTTGCAATACCATACTTCAGGGATGTTTCGAAACTATCTAGATTGTACAGTATTGTGTGTTACTGGCTGCTGTTTCTCTGCTGCAAAATTGACCGCCGCGAAGATTGAGCTTTTCTGGTCTTTGAAGATGCAGTGTTTCTGATCTTAATTTCTGTTACCCAGCGTACACTGATTCGGTGGTTGCATACTTGTAGGTGTACCAATGAATGAACTGAGTGACCAATGGCCATGACGATGGCCACATGCCTTTGCTTGTCTTCAGCGACACATTCCACTGAATGCACCGTAGATACTTTTAACACCTTGCAACTTGTGCAGTAGGTTCTTTGCGGTGGGAGCAATGCTGATGGTGTTAAGAGGTAACTCGTATGGTCCGGACTCCGTACCGTCCCGGACTCGTCCGGGCCTGCAGCCCGGTGTGAATGTGAGGCGCGCCCAGACTGGTTAACGGCTGCCAGAGGTGTATGCTGTATAGGGAATAGTATCCGTGATATTCCAGTATTATACGGAAAAATTGGTTGCGACGAGTGTGTATGAGAGAGTGCAAAGATGGCTGACTACAACGAGCTGGGTGAATCACAGCTCTTCGCCTCAGCCATTTTCAACGGGGAGAATGACTCCAGGGAGCAACAGGAATCATGCTCCTTAGAGATCTCCCCCGTGTCGAGAGACTCTCAAGTGGTGCTGCAGTCAGTGGACCCGAATACTGCTCATTGTCGACAGAGTGCAAGAAAAGGCTATGCGCCTGCGACACCAACGACGTCGAAAATGGTCGTACAATATAGAGCGGCCCTTCAGAAAGTGATAGGAGACGATGCAAAGCAACCTGAAAACACTGACGATTATATCAAGGAGCAGGATCAACTTATGGAGGAAGAGGAAGAGGAAGAACAAGAGCAGAACTGTATACACGCCCTGTTAGGAGACGAACAGTCTACGGGTCCAGATAATGACGCGGAAGAAGATAGAGGATCAGAGTATTCGGACACTTTTGTCACCGGGGAAACAGCAAAAAAGATGCTAGAGAAGGACCTGGAACGAGTCGAAGATGATTTTCGCTTTCAGATTAATCAAAAGGAGTTGGAAAGACAGGATACGGAGCAGGATAGCTTTGATGGCTCTCCCCAATCGGGACAAACACCGTACTTTTTATCCAGGTCTGGTCCTATTCAAAATGTCACCTTTTCGACTCCAATGAATAAACGGGCCATTATGGAAGCCTTGTGCGCTTCTATGGAGCAGTCGCAGTCTGATTCACCATCGAGTGAAGTGCCTCCAAGCGAAACAGCCACAGAGTCGTCAACATCTCCGTTCCTGTCGGGCACTACCACTGTGTCTTTACAGCCATCGCAGCAGTCGTCAACATCTCCATACCTGTCGGGTACTACCACTGTGTCTTTACAGTCATCGCAGCAGTCGTCAACATCTCCATACCTGTCGGGCACTACCACTGTGTGTTTACAGCCATCGCAGCAGTCGTCAACATCTCCATACCTGTCGGGCACCACCTCTGTGTGTTTACAGCCATCGCAGCAGTCACAACCTGCCAACCTGGACGATGGGCCCTCTTCATCAGATACACAATCGATACCGAAACCTTCGTGTGTCACAAGGACACCAAAACCAGATGCATGGAAAGGAAGAGTTAGGAAAATGCCTAAAGCCAGCCCGCAGGTCCCAACCATGACTGGCCCATCGGTCCCAGTATCTTCAGGCACCACAACTACAGGCAGTTTGTACAGTATGAAACTCTCTCCATCCGTTAGCCGTTCCCAACAGGACAACTTGAGTGCCCCAGGACCAAATGAATGTCTCCAGTCACCGCAGCAGCCACAACCTACCAAACTTAACGATGGACCCTCACCACATGGATGTTCACGACAGATACCTTCGCTCCAACTGCAACCTACCAAGCTCAACGATAAACCTTCGTCACGGAAAATATACCCTGATGTGGCTAAAGGTTGTTCTGATGTAACAGTTGACCCACCGCAGCAGCCACAGCCTACCAGACTCAACGATGGACCTTCACCACATGGATGTTCACGACAGATACCTTCGCTGCAACCGCAACCTACCGAACTTAACGATGGCGCACCACATGCATGTTCACGGCAGATACCTTCGCTGCAACCGCAGCCTACCAACCTCAACGATAAACCTTCATCGCGAACAGTATACCTTGATGCGGCTAAAGGTTTTTCTGATGTAAAAGCTAAGCCACCGCAGCAGCCACAGCCTATCAGACTCAACGATGGATTCTCGTCACATGGATGTTCACGGCAGATACCTTCGCTGCAACCGCAACCTACTGACCTCAACGATAAACCTTCATCGCGGGCAATATACCTTGATGTAGCTAAAGGATTTTCTGATGTAACAGTTAACATGCACAGAGCGTCCAGTCCAGAAAGAACAGATATCCCATTCCGGGCTAGTATCGGAGGTGGAGCCCCAATAAAGGTGAGAGTTGATTGTATCGTTGCTCCCCAGGCCCCAAAGAAACAAAATCCCGCCAAAAAGACTAGCAACATTTACGAAGACATGGTGTGGGCGGATCTACAGTACGACGTGAGCAATTGTGTTTGGACGTCTGTGAATGAGCGTGTTTTCACTGTTTCTCCGCAAAAAAGCAGCGGTTTTACCGTATATGTGGATTGCGTGGCCGATGTCAAATTTCTGGAAACGCTGAGACAGTTCTTGGAGCAATCCGACGTCGTAAAGTCCGCTTACAGAATACCACTTAACATGGCGGTGGCGGTGACCGATTTGAGTGATTTAAGCAATAGGCAAGTGTTTGCCTTGCCATTTTGTGCGAAAGTTGATATCGCGAACGTATGCGAGCATTCATACATGGAGGAGTCTACCATCAGTCTGATGGAAGACAGGTTACTCGAGGTATCGAGTGAAGATGAAAGTGAGACCTCTCTAAGCGGGCGCTCATACGAAACGCAGGAAACTGACACGGGCACCCTCGCGACTAACAAGCAAAAGGAACCAAGGGCGTGCGACTCACTCGGTGTATACGACCGGTGTTTTCCTTCAGGAGGAAACCAAGAAGCGTACCCTTCCAAGAAGAGTCCGTCCCCAAGTGACTTCAATCCAGTATCTAAGTTCTGGGGAAACTCGATTGACGTGAGCAAGGTAACGGTGGCTAAGGAACGTAGTAATTCGCTCAATTACCGCACGAACAACGCTCAGGAGATCAAGTATGGGACGGAAAAGGAAGAGAATTCAATGGAGAACTACACTTTGACAACGGAAAGGTGTGTAGCGGAATCAGTCTGTCCTCGGGAAAATGTGGAAACTAAGCCTAGGTACGGGGACACCTGCTATGGCAAGCGATCCATCTGCAGTGCAGACGATGGGGGACACCAAGAAGCGTACCCTTTGAACGACGGTCCACGCGCAAGTGACTTCAATTCGGTATCCAAGTTCTGGGAAAACTCGATTGATGTGAGCGAGGTAACGGTGGCTAAAGAACGTAGTAATTCGCTCATTAACAGCACGGAAAACGTTCAGGAGATCAAGTATGGGACGGCAAAGCAAGAGAATTCAATGGAGAACTACACTTTGACGACGGAAAGATGTGTAGCGGAATCAGTCTGTCCGGAAAATGTGGAAACTAAGCCTAGGTGGAGAGACACCTTCTATGGCAAGCAACCCATCTTCAGTGCAGACGACGGAGGGAACCAAGAGGCGTACCCTTTGAACAACGGTCCGCCCACAGGCGACTTTAATTCGGTATCCAAGTTCTGGGGAAACTCGATTGACGAGAGCGAGGTAACGGTGGCTAAGGAATGTAGTAATTATTCGCTCATTAGCAGCACGAACAGCGCTCAGGAGATCAAGTATGGGACGGCAAAGCAAGAGAATTCAATGGAGAACTATACTTTGACGACGGAAAGATGTGTAGCGGAATCAGTCTGTCCTCAGGAAAATGTGGAAACTAAGCCTAGGTACGGAGACATCTTCTGCTATGGCAAGCGACCCATGTCTTCAAAGAATTTTGTGAACTTTGCAGCGTGAACGAAGATGTCACAGAAAGCCTTGGTCAAAAACGTGGACCACAAAGCAATAATGGAGGAAAGAATCGAAAGCAGGAAGACAGAAATTGTTGGGTTTCGGTACCAAGTGTAGACGTACCGAGAGTACAGAGCCGTCCTCAGGAAACGGTATCTACGAAGTCCAGGTAAGCTGTCATGATGTTCATGGCAAGCTGTTGGGACGGACCCTCACAGTGTCGTGCAGAACAAAAGAGCGCCAAGGTGCACAGCGACGTAAGCAGCAAAAGGCGGGGGCCAGGAAGCAAGGTCGGAAGACGAAGGAAAATAAGTGAGTAGACCAAATTATCCTAGGACAAGTGGGTTGTCAAAACCAATGTTTCTGTTTTCCATGCAGAAGCCAATCTTCGAACAGTACGGCCCACCGTGGCCAGGCTCAACCAAAAACGGCGAAGCAGCCGGACGCTACTGATACGACTGAAACAAAACCAAAGATCGAACACAAGCAGGGAATGTACTTCTGCCGGCGTCATATTCTGTTCCCGGCGACAACTAGCGGAAAGGTCTCGAAAGTAAAAATCCAGCTCTGCAATAGTTCAAGTATCCCAGTAACAGCTGTTGTCAAGCTGTCCAGTTTACAAAGTGAAGGCATGGAGTGGACTCCAGGAAAACATTTCAAACAGAATGGCAACAATCCTTTCTACATAAAGGAGGATCATCGGACAATATCGCTGCTGCCAAAGAAGTTTTGCATGCTCCCTGTCTACTTCGCCCCCGGACGCGGATACCAATCAAGTAGAAATCCCAAATCCTTGCTCTCCGTGCAGGGAACTCCTGATTACTCGAGATTGGGTAGTCCAGCAGAAGCAAAAGGTGTTAAATTAGACTGTGAAGCCGTACTTGTCGGTGAAACTGTTGGCAACTAAAGCGCATCCGCTGGTCTTTGGAGCCACCTTCTGATGATAGTCATAGCCCGACGCGAATAAGCCTTGGATAATACATTACAGACACAAATTATCAATATCGTGTGACCGGCATGACAACATACTGTGCCTCAGTCCATAATATACAGCCCCATGGTCCAGTTAACGACATTGTACTACTATCCAGTCTTGAAGACGAATGCCATAACGTGAAGATGCTGGGAGCGGTTCCGGGTAGGGTTCACCCCGCGTACGGCGTAGCGTAGCCTGTAGCTTACACGTCTTCCGGTAGCAATGCCCATAACTTAAGAGGCTTCCTGGCGGATCCCTGTGTGTGTAACCGCCCAATCCACATGAATCTAATCTACCCGAGAATGCATTTATCCTAACATACACTTTCTTGAAGTTCCGCCGTGCGTCATCCATGCAACCATAATGCGTATCCTTGAGATTTCCCCAGTTTTACTCGTGTGGGTTTCGTGTGTTTCGGTTTTTGATGGATGAATCATCATCATGCTCGTGGATGTTCTCTATGGCGACAGCGACGTACAATGACATGATTGCTGATGGCGACACGAATTCAACCTTGAAATGAGGAGTCATTGAGGACAACAGTGTATTCTGCTTATGTGTAATATTCGCTACCAATCTTGAAGCGAAGGCGACGCCAGTGTCACCCCGCACTTTGCGATCTTAGATTCGTGTACGGTCAGGTAACGAAATGATTGTTTGCTCTGAGTACAAGGAATGATTGTGTGCTTCGGTTTGAGAAAATCGAAGCATTGTTCATTCGTTCAAGCATATGAGTGGTACAGTGCAAGAGTACACCTCTTTTGAACCAGGATTCGAATGCGACTGAGATAAACTTTCCAAAAGAAAAGCTTGTGGGAGGAAAACATGGCGGCACGAATGCTCGTACGGTTGATGAGCCTGCACAGTTTGTTTCAAAACAATCTTGCGGTACCCATCCATATCTTTTGTTTTTCCTTGCAGGCGAACCCTCCATCCTCGGCGAACCGGGATATTCAAGCTCTCCGATCCGCTTTGGGGTTGACTTCTACCTCATATTGTATGTGCATAGCATATAGAAATTCTGATGTTTCCTTAATTTCTTGAAGATTGAGGTTTTCCGGGGTGTCGCCCGGGTAACCTCAACCTTCAATGAAAGAAGGAACCATTGCGGAACGTAATTTAAGAAAGTGCGTACCGAAACTCGTCGAATTCTTCTTCATTTTTGCTTGCAGATCCGGCAACTACACCTGAGAACGCGGAAAGTGGTACTCAGGAGACGGTTTCGCGCATGCAATCGGAAGCGCAACAATCAGGGCAACCGGGTCTTCAGGCCCGACAGTGGCTAGTCGAGAACGATGTGGTACCGCGATTCCAGAAGGCGTTATCGGAAAAATCAAAGTTTTTGCGGATGTATGAGGCAGTTAAACAAGCGTCGAATGAAGAGACCACCACACGACGAGGTTCCGGAACAGTAGCTCGAGAGGTATGTAACGACAGAATTCTAATGCTCTTTACTCCGGTTGAGGGAACGAATTTATTCTCGATTTCCAGCAACCAAAGAAAACTCCGAAACGTCAAGCTGAGGGCGAAACAAGCGGCAAGCAACCTTCGACGAAAATCCCGCGCAAGAACGGCGACTCAAATAGCATTCAGTCTTCAGAATCAGATGTTTGGGAAGTCGAACGCTTCGTGGACTATGATCCGAAGAAAAAACTAATTCTTGTGAAGTGGAAAAACTGGCCTCATAACCGAAATACTTGGGAGCCAAAGAAAACGCTCGAAGAAGACTTAGATGATCTATTCACAGAATTATGGAACGAGATGCAGGAAGAACAGGGAACTAAAGTTGTGGAGAAAAATAGCCCCGACTTGTCCGCTAAAGACTCAAGGGATTCGGAAACCATAAACTCCGCAGGTTCGCGATCATCAGCTCGAAAGAAATCCACACAGGAGTCGCCGAAGAAGCAAGGCACAAGCAGCGCTACCAAACCGAAAGACAAGCCCACCCCCTCAATGCCAGCTGCGAAAGCTAAGGAGGACACACAAGAGGAATCTGGATCTCAAGTTGAAACCGGAGGCTCCAATGATGAGGAAGAAGATGCCTGGGAAGTCGAGCGGTTTGTGCATTACAATGAAAAGTCGGGGAAGATTCAGGTTAAATGGAAGGATTGGGGGCAGAAATGGAATACATGGGAACCAAAGAAGACGTTGAAGGAAGACTTGGGTGAGGTCTTCGATGCTCTTTGGGAAGAGATGAAATCGAAGGGCAAGAAGAAGAGTACGACAACGACTCCCAATAAACAAAAGAGTACCCCAGTGAGTAAGGCATCTACTCCGAAGCAGCAGAAAACGACTCCCACTAAACAAAAGAGCAACCCAGTTAGTAAGGCATCTACCCCGCAGCAGAAGAAAAACGAACCCCCGACTTGGGAAGTGGAAAGATTTGTTGCATTTGATTCGAAGGGCCAAAAGATACTTGTTAAATGGAAAGACTGCCCTCCAAGAAAGAATACATGGGAGCCCGTGGAGGCTCTTAAAACCGATCTAGGGGACTTATATGATGAGTTATGGGGTGACCTCGTTCAAACACTTTCCTAAACACTGAGAGAACCAGGGCATTTGCACTGTCCGAACTATATGACCATACGAAGTCTTTGTATTGACGCTCACGTTTCAAAGCGTCGCCGGATACATCTCAGTTTAAATCTGGCAGTAGGAGCTGTGCTTTCCGTCAATGCATGTATATCTGCCGTTGCACAACGAGAGCGAACACACCATAGCTTGGATGAATTCACTACTTTAGAACGACTTTCTTAGCTGAAAACCCTTCGCATTCGTGCATTTGTTCTTAGGGTGCCCCACCGTACACAAGCGCTATGTCTCTTGCCTGGCCCCTTACATTCTGTCTTCAGAAATATAGAAGACAGAAGTTCTTAGCACCATATTTGTCTTCCATTTCCGACGTTTTCGAAATTCTATCGAGGGCGCATGTCGCCGCATGGATGCTCGAAGGATTTCTGGTCCTGGTCCACATGCTGAACCTGCGGTTCTATTCGATGTGAATAGGGCGAATACACCTCATATCTCCGAAAAACGAAAATGCTGCGTTTGGTTTAGACATTGCTTTCGCAAAAAGGTCATGGATGATTCCAGTCCCAGTCCCACCATCAATTGGCATTGGGGAGTCAGTAAAAGCGTGTCGCCGTATTTTAAGGGACGCTAGTGGATTCTTGTACCATATTTTCTGGCTAGGAAAGAGATTCATCCCCTTTTGAGAGTTTGTTTCTATTTTTTGAGCACCGCTCATTCGTGCCTGCTCGGCTGGCAGTTGAACTCAGCTGGTCACCTTGAGGCATTCCCGTATCCCGGTTGTCTTAACGCCGCCTCTCTTCAGGCACACACACACACACACACACACACACACACAGAGAGAGAGAGAGAGAGAGAGAGGTCTGTATGGAGCTCAACTCAAAGAAATGAATACAACGTACTACGTTCCAATTCATGATATAGTTTGCGTTAATTGTTAACTTGTCAAGTTGTCACTTTGACCTTCCTATCTACAGTAGATTCTGGAACTGAGTCAAGTGTGCGGATGGTAATTGTATTGACCCTATGGTAGTACCAACAAAATTAGACACTTTTACATGCAAGCACATCGGATACAGTAAAAATGTCGTCGTCAGATCCTGTGGTGCAGCAAAATAAGCGCACTTTATACGTCGGTACGTCAGCCTCAAGAGGGTCTCTTGCCCTCTTTTTCCAATGCTTTATTTACTACATTCACGCAGGTGGTTTATCGGAAGAAGTGACCGAGGACATTCTCAATGCAGCCTTTATCCCTTTTGGCGATATAGCGCAGGTGAATATGCCCTTAGACCCCAACAAAGAGGACACGGAGCAGCACCGAGGCTTCGCATTTGTCGAGTTTGAAGATGAAAACGATGCCGAGGAGGCCATAGATAACATGGATATGAGCGAATTATGCGGTCGGGTGATTCGCGTCAACCATGCCCGTCCAATGAAGGCTGGACAGACGGCGCCGTCCAAAGCTGTATGGGAAGATGCTGATGCATGGTACAAGACGGCTCTGAGAGAAGAGGGGATTTCAGCTGAGAAAGAGGCACAAGAATCAGCAAAGGATTCAAGCGCGCAATACGACTCGTTACAACCAGCAAAGGAGAAGAATATTCAGTAGGAAAAGAACGCTGTGTGTGATTTATAGTATATTTTGCTCAGAGGCGGTCACCTCAAGTAATCCATTGAAGCGAGGACGTATCGGACGAACATGAGTAGTTTGCAAGGGTTTCCTGTTCCTGTGCTTCCTGACTCCCTTGTTCCTCTGTATCGTCGGGAGAACAGGACGATGCATCTTCTTCCTCATTGGAGGGTGGGTCTCGAGGCACGTACGTGTGCCCCCGTTGCGCTGCAGTGAAAGAAGCCAACCCTTCTCGAACCTCGCCCGTGCTCAGACGGAGTCGAAGCTGCGTTTGCATCCAACGAGGAATTTTATTATAGTATTCACCATCGTTATATCGGGAGTCGACGAAAAGCACCGATCCCCAGTCGTTTTTATGTCGGATGGCTCGACCGGCTGCTTGGCTACTTGCCCGAAGTGCCTCCGAACAATACCAGTCATTCCCGTTACGCACTTCGCTGGCATTACCAAGCTTCTGCGCTTTGCGATCTTGGTATCTCCTCTTAGACACTATTTTCCAGTCTTTCAAGGCAGCGAAGGGAACACCAAGAACCATAACCATCCTACAGTAATTATCAGTAAGGTTGATGCCTTCTGAGAGGGTTCCTCGAAATACTGTAAATAACATCGCGCCGTCTCGATCTGAATCTTCCGCACAATCCTGCTTAAAACTTCCGATTACTTGTTCCATATATTGTGGACGTGTAAGACCTTCTTCTGCCGCTGCCGAAGCGTCGTATGATTCCACGTAGATGGTCTTGTTGCTTCTCTGCTTGATAGTTTCAAACACACCTAAACGTTCCCAATTAGCCGCCATTGTTGTCAAGGCCGAGAATGAGGGTGCAAATACGATTATACCCCCAGGTATTTGCCGGGAAACTTCACATAGAAGAGATCCTATGTCAGAATTAACTTGTTCATCCCGGATAGTCTTGTAGTTCAACTTAAGGTGCGGACAAGTAGAACTCAGTTTCGAAACGACACCAGCAAATAGTTGCGTTCTAGTGTTTATCACATGTGGCGCGGACAGTTTCTGTCCGAAGGGCACGCCGAACTCATCTGAAGATTTTTCAAGGGGAGAAAGAGTCCCGCTAAGTATGATCATAGACCTGCACAAGTCAGAAATTTCGGAAATGCATGGTTCTGCGTCAAAACAGCATAAATTTAGGTGTAGATCGTTCTTGTAGGTGTCATGACACAACTGGAGCCGAAAAGCATCCAAATAGGGGAACTCAGATCCCCGAGACTCGGGCTGACTATTCCGGCTCTGCAACGCAAAACCGCAGCAGGTTAGGACTTTCTCTACTGAAGAGAGGAACGACGCTCTCATGTCCGCTACCATGAGTTCATCCTGTTCTTCACCCTCGCTGATACCTTGGTTTTCTCTTTGTATTCGTGCTAGCTCATCTCCAACCTGTTCATGGCTTTCACGCAAAACCGGCAGAGTGGCTGAAGTTATTCCCCACGATGCCATGATACTCAGAAGTTCATTGCCTTCCCACGAGTGCTCATTCTTCCCATTTTCCACTCGAGGGAGAATAGTTTTGTTACGATGTGCCCACTTTACCATGGCGACCAGCACATCAAGGAGAGGCTGGCCCAAGTTCATAAGCGAATACTTTTCAAATATGCTTCGGAGATTTTTCTCTGCTTCTGATAAAGCGGAAACATTATTCTGCATCAGACAGAAAAGACCCACACTGAAGCCCGTGGCGTCCTTCTTGGCATATACAAGCATCACTCACCATAAAGCTAGCTGCGTCCGAGGCTATAGCTTCAATGTTGTGCCCTTCATCACAGATCACAATGGAGCCCTTAAGAATAGGGTCCAGACCGGAGGTACGCCGAATGACTGGGTCAATCAAATACTGGTAGGGGCATGCAATTATTGTTGAAGACGGAATCCTATCTTTGAGGGCTGCAATGTATGTTACACGTGCATGGACAGACACAGCACAATAGGCACCGTGCCAACAACCTACCAAAGTACGGGCATCCAGGGGCTGTCCGCGAGTTCCTTTGATTCTTCCGTGCTTCCGCTACTACCCTATCAACTTCCTCAAGGTCGCAGATTGACGATAGCTGTGCGCTTAGTCGGGACACATTACGTGAATGGGGACACTTGCCACGCTGCAGAAGATCGGCACACTGTTCTCGCACCGATGGTGAGCTGGGGTTGCGTTTAACACTTTTATTGACGCAACAGCGATTACGGGAAGCCAGCACCGTGCACTGTGTTTCAAATTCAACATGCATAGCGTCCTCAAAAGAATCAGCAGAAGCTTTCAAGAAGGATTTCGCCGAGCACTTGCTTGCAAGGGCTTCCGCCGACGCTGTAGACAAAATGCTCTCGGCTATTGGATAAAGACGCACCGACAGTACACTCGCAGCATCAGCAGCATACCTTTCTCTAGACCAGTAGTTGATAAACGTTCATACCAAAATGCTGCATCAACGCATTTCTTCGCTTCGTCTGAAATTTGCTGCAGTTGACCGTGTGTCCTTGAAACGTATATTATACGGCGATTCAGATTCAACGAAGAAGGCTCGGGAGCTGCACAGTACAAACGTAACGTAGTGCTGTGAGTTCAGGATGACGGAGGGGTCGCGTACCTTTTCTCTGTGATTCATCGGAACTTGCTGCATTCTCTGCGTCCGAACCGGATGATGCTTTCGCATCATGAGAGCTAATTAGGCTTGTGTCTTCTTTTTCTTGGTCGGACTGTTCTTCCTTAGCTGCGGCAAGTTTCAAATGACCAATAAGAAGCAAGACCCATAGCAATCAATCTTGGCATACTTGTAGAGTTTTTTTTGTCCGCAGCAGCAGCAGCTAATCGTTCTAACTCATTTTGGAGTTCTTTTAACGTCTCCGATCTTTGCCATGAAAGGCAGGCAGATAGAATAGCCAGCGTCTTCCCCGTTCCCGTGGCTGCAACTACAGGAAGTGATTCATCATGAAAGACGCGGACTGACACAGAAATCAAGAACACTCACGGGATTCTATTAGGGCATTCTTTCCGGCGATAATGGCTGATAAAACTTTTGACATCACCGCCTTCTGAGAAGGAAATGGTTTGGAGCCTTGCGGAAAGAAGAGTTTACACCCCGATATCGTCATTGTTGGACGTGAAGGGACTCTCCTTGCAAGGTTGCGTCCTGGAGTAGCAAAATCACCGGAAAATTGCGTCTCGCTAGAGAATCCAATGTCCTGTGTGTGTTCCATGCCTAGACTCTCTCCGTTGCTGTCACATCTCGCGCGCTTATTTGCCGAGCTATATTCATATTCAATCATTTGATGAGTTCGGCGTGTCGTACGCCAGTTCTCTGGGGTTGCGGCTATCCGAGACCCACTTGTCGTGCTGGTCGTGTTCGCATCTGGCGACAGCTCCCTCAAGAAGGATGTTACCACATCAGCAGTGCCATCACAACAACTACTGTTCCCACCTGCAGCCATGTATATTTCACCCCCTATCAGGTCATCAAGATTCGAAGTAGGTTCCAGTTGGGATGCCCGTATGGGTGCTGCTGCCGCTTCATCCAGACTAGACTCTTGAGTAGTTCCGTATTCCTCTCCTTCCTGTTCTTGATCCTGTTGTTCTTCTTCTTCGCTGGAAGACTGGTCCTCCTCATCGTCCTCTTCATCTTCAGGATTAGCTTCCTCCAAGGCTGTACTCTGTCTCACGCCCATATCTACCGCGCGACGGGGGTACGGAACTAGACTAGATGGGAGGCGTAACCAGGACAGTGTCAATCCAAAAAGACAACGAGCAGCGAATGTATCCCGATAATCTTGGTGTTAGTGGGGAAAACACACTTCCTATAGCTATCGTTAACGTTGGAATTCAAAAATAGTTGAAGTTGGATTCATGTTTTGGTAGCATGGTATCTCAATTGCAACCCCAGATACAAACAAAAGCAGTTGGTAAAGTGGGGATATCTAACTATAGCTACCATATGGGAATACTCGCTACCAATGCATTTGTTGTTCGCCACCAGGCTACATAGAGAGCTAAAGTACGACTCGTACTGTACGAGGTCCGAAGGCAGCAATCTTTTCGCACACTTTTTTTCGACTTCAACGCTGGTGTCACTGTTGGCACGCAATATACTCCAGTTTCTAGACGCACTATTGTGCCTTCAATGAGTGTCATTGCCTACATGGAGAAATAGTGGCAGAGCGAAGTCCTTGGTGAATGGTTCGTCGGATGGTGCACTGCCGGTAACTTACACTGACGTCAACGCGGCTGTGGGAACATATACGTGCCTGAGCCAAGACTTGTGTATTTCAAGACGATTTCGCCTCCTTTCATTAGACGCTACTACGTGGAAAATTGGTAGTTAGATAAAGCTACCTCGTGGGTATACGTGTGTCTTCCGTGGGGAAGAAGAAAAATGTCAGGACCTATATTACGTGTTGTGGCGCAAGTCCTCGTGGCTGGTGCCAATACGTTTGTGAAAGCATTCCAGGCCGCATACCAAAATGCGTCCAGAGGTACGTAATTCCTATGCTTTGCGCTATTGCCGGAACTCTAAACCGAATACTGTGCATCATTTCTTGAACTCTTTTCAGGTGGTGGAAGTCAGATGAAAAATGCTGCCTCTGTGTTGAGCCGTACGGAGATGTCCGTCACAGAAGCACGCAAAGTGCTTAACTTCTCTGCAGAAGAGGGATTAAGTAGGGAGACAATATTGGAACAGTTTAAAAACTATTTTGAAGCGAATGACCCGAAGAAAGGCGGATCATTCTACCTGCAATGTAAAATATACCATGCCAAGAATTCACTGCTGAAGGAGATAGGTGAAGAACCCAGTGATGAGGACATGGCTGGAGTTGGAGACGAAGAGAATCAGGAAGAAGAAGAGGAGGAGGAACAACAAGCGGAGAAAGCTAAAGTTAAGGAAGAGGAGGATGACAGCAAAAACAATCGCTGAAAGCATGTATTCATCCACCAGTCACGTAGAGGTGGTTCAAGGAAGCTGCGAGTTATCCCGTAAATTATCAGGTTCAGGCAGCTATTGTTGTACAAGAACCATATAATATGCACTACAGTTGAGCCTTGCAGCGTACATGGCTCTCTTCATTCCAGTTGATTGGAGGAGTGAGAGAGAAACCGGCAGGAAATGAGGACTTAGGAGACTACGGCGCTTACTCTCAATAAAGTGAGAATTCAGTCATATCGCTTCCTTGGAAGACAACGCTTTTGTCGTGTTTCGTACGTGGAGTCAAACTTTTGCCGAATGGAGATACAGTATCTGTGCTTTGTTGAAGTGAGGACATTATCCGAATGTCTCGTTAGTGATAGTGGTAGTGGTTTACTCATATTTGTTGACCGTGATTCGCAATGATAAATAGAAAATTGCTTGCAGTCTTCAAGTACTGTCATCCTTTTAGTCGGCCACTTTCGTAGACAAGCATGGCACGATGCCAAGAGAGTACACTGGCTTCACCTTGTTACTCCTTGCGCTGTGCTCCACCCAACCAATCTGTCACGCGAGGATTACATATCTTAGCAGTAATAGTGGTGTAAATACCATCCCTGCTGCGAGCAAATCCAAAGGAGCGTCT
Source organism: Halocafeteria seosinensis (assembly GCA_001687465.1). Taxonomy (NCBI): domain Eukaryota; class Bigyra; order Bicosoecida; genus Halocafeteria; species Halocafeteria seosinensis. The sequence continues at coordinate 15,930 of LVLI01000414.1, forward strand.
TTACTACGATACGCTAGCAGTCACGGAACCCCCTCAATCGCTAGCAATGCTTTTATTTCTGTAAGTAACCCGTTGACCAAGCTCACCAACTCAAAACCTGATGGAACATGTACAAATCACAGGTGCAAAACTATGCCAAACTGGTTGCTACTGCTTTGAGCAGAGATAGGCAGAAACTGTCTGCCTTTCTTGGAAACACAAAAGACACCATACAAAGGGAACATGGCAACGTATCACTGTGGCCACAACACAGAGAGGAAGTAGAGAAATTGTGCCGAAGACACAGGCTCTTACAGAGGGACATGCTTTCGTTGGATGCCAACGGGACACTTTCCTTATCCGTGCGTTCCTTAGATGTAAGATGAATGCTGATTGTTCCATTGTTTCGTGGTGGTGTAATTGTAACAATTTGAAGTTCCTCCGATCGACAGTATCTGTTGACCACTCCATTGCAATGTGTTATGGAGCATAATGAAGGACGGCTACTTCTGGCAACTCTGAAATGGTCTTCATTTGATTCATTCATGGTGCTTACTCAAGTCCTGCGGCACCTAATTTTAAGGGCTTCCAACGATTCTGCGGCGTCTCCGGCGGAATGCATAGATATGGATGTTTGCTTCTGGAGGGGATTTGTTCGCCTAGTACCCTACTTGTGCAGTTTATCGCTTCCTGCAGAATGGCACTCAATAAAGACTATATTGCAAAGTGGAATACAATTTTTGCCGCATGCTCTAGACAGCTATTTTGGTTTTAATTATTCGGTATCCGAAGGAGTACTGCCTGCGGTAAACGAGACACACTCCAAGCTATTGCAAACCAGATTGCCTCTCTTACAGTTGTTACATTCGGAAGCTGGTGTTCTCTGGGAATACAGGTGGATTCTAGAACTTCAAGAGGTGTCGCATATGTCTCATTCTGGGAATTGCACCGGAAGCGGACGAAACGGTTCCCTCTCACAGTATCTGGGGGAGCAGCACATGTCGTTAGGCTTGCACTACAATTTCACTTGGCTACCTTGCTCAGTTACGACGGTGTGGCCGCCTGAAGGAAAAGGAGAGAAAGACAATCCTCAAATGCACTTCATGTTGCAGGAGCTCCTTTTCTCGGCATTGCACTTAGTTCCTGAGACAGAACATATCTACTTTGGTTTAAAACTATCGCAGTTATTGCGGCTAAGTCCGGAGTCTAGGAGCTTGGTTCGGACCTCCAAGAGACAATACCAAACGCGATTAGGCGTTCTAATAGACGGAACATTTAAGCAAAGGATGCTTCCTGAGCCTTTGAGGCATTGGAAAGATGTAAGCTGATAGTTCTACCGCCCTGTTTGTTTCTATGCGATGTGGATCGTGTTCCAACTTGCAGATTACGTTCGTGTTGGTAAACTGCACAGGGTCTGTGTTCCAGAAATTGGCGACAGTGCCTGATGTTGAATTCATTACAATAGACATGGGGAGTTCGCTAGCACAATCTACGCGAGGAATGCAAAAGTTAAGGGATTTTTCGTTTGATGCGTTATTGTTTTTCTCGGTGAGTGGTACTACCAGTTCTAGTAGCCAGTATTTTGCCTCCGAACCCACTGATTTACATAAATGTCGCAGAAGTCAGAATGTGCTTTCCATAATCTGCTTCTGCGATACTTACGCTCTTCGCCCATCCAAGTGGACCTGTCAACGGCGTTATCTGGCGGTATAATAAACAGCGGGGCTCTTTGCTTAGGACAAGGTCTCCAAATCGACTGGCTTATTCAGTCCACTATGACTCACCGGGACAAGGGTTTGTGCCGTTCCTGGTGGTGGCCGCAGGCTGATCCGTCTATAGCTCAGATGTGTTCTTTTACATCGATCGATGAGGGGAAGAAAATTGAGAGAATTCTTGGAGCGATAACTCGAAACGCTGGTCGCTACGAAAATCCCGCCAGGAGTATCAAACACATTACGGACAGTGCAGGCTATCCAACTCTGCACTGGGTAACGGTTGCAACCAAACAACATAAAAACTTGGCTCAGCTCCAAGAAGTTTCAGAGTATTTAGGTTATCCCAAACTGGTAATACTTGGAATGAACGATAGCAAGTTGTTTGATAAATCAAAATGTCTCGAAGGCACTTTGGGTTTGTGTGCTACGAATGACAAGCTACGGCTGGTTCACAACTATATCAAGCATATTCCGACTGAGGATGTGATCCTCTTCACTGATGCATTTGACGTCCTCCCTCTGCAGGGGCCCCGAACCTTGTTGGAAAAGTTTCAGTCTTTCAAAGCTGACATTGTCTTCAACGCCGAGATTGTGTGCTTTCCGTACAAGAGTTATATCGACTACTATGATAGCGGAGAAGAACAGTTGTACCAACTAAAGCGGTGGTCAAATTCCAGCACCTCCCTTCTCGAAGCAATGAACCACACTCTACGGTACGAGTTTCTCAATTCCGGGGTATACATTGGAAAGCAATTTGCTTTGATGAACATCTTCGAAGCTGCCCCGCACTTCAAACAGGAGCAACGCTGGTGTGACCAATTTTACTTCCATACTGTTTATCTGGCACTCACGGGGAAATCCGACCTTCTATTAAATGACACCAATATGGGGGAGTTTTCTCCTCAAATGATTCGAAATATTGAAAGCCTGTCTACGAGACTCCCCAGAAGGATGGCTGAACTACCAACTATCAATATGCAGCTTGATCTTTCCGCAGAGATGTTCCTTACCTCAACTGGTATGACGGAGTATATGCACTCGGAACCATGTGCTGAATTCATTCCAATTTGTGCACGTGAAGGGAATGCTTACGCTGAAGAGTGTTCTCGTCTTCTCGCTGATTTGCAGCGTAGCGCTGTGGACAACAGCTCCGCTTGCCGGGTTTTGAGATCTGGCACAGGATCCTACCCAACTTTTCTTCATGCAAATGGTGCTCAAATGATGGGAATAGTTGAAGCAGCTCACCAAAGTATATTTTGCAATAGGATTGGTTACCAATCGGGATCTTGTACTTGAACGCCGAATAACCCTTCACGTTGCGCCGGGTTTTAGCACCCGAGTTAGGCTCTGCAAAGTCTGTGGATCTCTTTTGAGGCGCTTTTCGGAAATATCCTGGTATGCTTACCTGGTCAATTGCTCTTGCTTGTTCGAGAATGCACTGCACCTCTTGGAAATGGCTTGATCGCTCTGCTTTCATACACCGGAGTCTTCGCTGTTGTGCTACTACACGGGATTCCATGATTCTAAGCTGCTTAGACTTTGGTTCCGTTGGCTGCAAAATACAGTGTTTACAGCGATTCATAATATTCTCTATAGGGTAGCACTGTCCCTTACTCCAATGTTCTGAGTGGTGTCAGCAGGACGAATTCTTTCCAATTCCTGTCGGGCAAACGCAAGAGTACAAATCATCGAAGCCCGTAGGATGCTAGGATTACATACTAAAAATGATGCTGGCGTAGTTTTGTTGTCAACGACTGAAGATTTATCAGGGCCCGAAGACGTTGGAGAACCGCTTTTCTGGCTTCCTGATTCTAGTTCTTTTCCACCTGCGCTGGTACTTTGTTGGGACTGCGGCAAAGGAGGGATTGCATGTCCCGTATCCTGCTCTTTTAATGTTCCCCCTGACTCCTCTTGCCCATCATAAAGCTCGTCGAGAGTAGTCATTTGCTCATCCGGTGGAAATTGCCGACAGCTTTCTTCAATTAAGTCACGTTGCTCGAGTTCCAATTCCTTTTGAGCTTCTGGGTTATAAGGGTACATTTCCATATCCTCATCTTCTGAGAAAGCAACAGAGGGAGATGACTGTGGAAATAATGTATTATCTTCCATCGTATTTGTCTCGAAAAGGACAGTCTATCCTACCATCAAATCCAAGGAGAATCGAGCAGTATTGAGGAATTGGAATTGGAACCCTCAATTCTTCATTTATATTCAAATGAGAATGTAGTGCGAAAAGTAACTCTTAAGAATCTTAAGCAGATTGTACATATAATATACCATATGATATAACACACGCAACATTGAGAGTACTCTGAATATCTATCTTGGCTGGTCGCAGTAACCATTCTTCGCCCTAACTATGAAGCATGGGCCACCAAAAGCCCCTAGACATGCTCCGATATGAAGAATATGCACTATTTGGGCATTCAGACACACGCAATACCAGCTACAGCTGACGTTTGTTTTGCGCCGCTTTGAGCCGCAAGGCCAAATACGTTAGTATACGTAATCCCACCAACAGGGCTGCCAAGGCTGCAACGTTCATCAATTTAGGGTTGCATGAGTTGTTCCGGTTCATCCAGGCATGAAATATAGAGAAATACGTACGAATTAAATCAGTTACAAGATCAGCTTCAGGGAAGAACTGATCGAGGACTTTCCTTCCAGTTTCTCTGCAAGGTTCGCCTGGCTCCACATCGTGGCAGGAGAGACTGAGACCATCCCAGATAATCTCCCCCGCAGATTGATATCCGTACTGAATGAAGCTTACTGTAGCATAGAAAAGAAATGGCTTTGAGTTATACGAAAACTTCACGGAAAGACGTAGGAAAGACCACTGAGACGTACCCGCTTCTACCCATACCAACCAATCAGGGATTGCTTCGGTGTTGATCAACAACCCACCTGCACTCATTCACGTAGCAATTGCTAAAACGAAACAAACAACACAGGCGATAAGAGCACTACAGTACCCATACCTGTCAAAAGCATGGGAAGTAAGGCTACCGGACCCAGTGCTAACGCAACATCGACCGAGGGCACAGCAGCGGAAAGGAAATACCCGAGAGACATCGCAGTATTAGCGGTCAATACAACGACCCCTGTGAAGGCTGCAAATCGCCAGAACTCCGTACCCAGTTCCATCATCCAAAATACAAGCGAACAAAAGATAGTTGGAAAAAGCACTTGAAAAGGTAAATCGGAAATCAGTTTTGCGAAGTAATAGCTTGACACGCTGTACGTCCCATTGGCATGTTCCCGCAAAAAAATGGGACGTTCTAACGGAAACGTTTGTAGCACACCAAAGATACCACTAAAGCTCTGGTTGATGATAATGAAAAAAATTGCACCATTTCTACCTTGTATGCTGGATTGGTCGAAACCTAGCTGATAGAATATTGCCCCGGCAATTAACGCCAATATGATGGTTTGCATTGCCCGCGCGTACGTAAGGATAGGATTTCGGGAAGTATCCAGCAGCGCACGACTGGTGAGAAGTTTAAATTGTTTCCAGCGGTTCACCGCGTACTTGCTCTCAACGATCGACTCCTCATCTTCAAGTAATTTCATTGCCGACTTGGCAAACGTATCATCATGGGTCAATAATTTCTTATTCAAATCGCTTTCTTTCCATCTCCGTCCCAGTCCTTCAATGAGTTCGTACTTGGAGTGTTTAGGGCTATTGACGGAGAGAGCCTTAATGAAGAAATCTGCGGGGTTGGTGTACGTAGGACACTCCAAATAGGGATCGATTTGAGCAAAATATTGAGTCGCATCATCTTTGTCCCCAAAGAAAACAATCTCCCCTTCTCTCATTAGTACGAGCTTGTCAAACAAATGGAAGACTTCTGAGGATGGCTGGTGTATGGTCGTTACAACAGTTCGTCCTGCAAGTGAAGTACGTCGATAGAGTGAGCTGTACAAGAGCTGATTTCATGAACGAAAAGCTTACCAGCATGAGCCAAGTTTTTCAGCATCTTAATAATGCTCTCAGCCATGTAGGAGTCAAGGCCACTTGTGGGTTCATCAGCGAAAAGCAAGGACGGGTTGGTAATGATCTCAGAAGCCAAAGCAAGCCTCTTTTTCTCTCCACCGGAAATTCCCCTGAAACGCACAAACATGCAGCATAATAGTAATGATACAATTCGCAACGTCTAATGGAGACTAGTTGTTTTCGTACCTCTTGCTTTTGGCGGAGCCAATTATAGAATTTTCCACCTTTCGGAGACCCAAAGCGGATATCAGACTCTGGACTCGGTTCTCCTTCTCTTCGTCATCGACAGAGTCACCCAGACGAAGTGCCACTTGAAATCTTAAGTGCTCCTTTACCGTCAACGATGGAAGAAACAAATCCTCTTGTTGGACGTATGCTGCAATTCGCGGGAAGCTCTTGGTAGCCGGTTTCCCATTAATGAGAACCTCTCCTGAGGTCTGAGGGGAGCGACGGCTGATCAAATTCAGCAAACTGGTCTTCCCAGCTCCACTGCACGGCCAAAGTATTGATAAATGCATAATTGTTGTGTACAGGAGGTCCAAATCCATGATGTGCATGTGTAACTTACCTCGCCCCCAAAATCGCTACGAGCTCCCCGGGGCGCGCCTTCCCGGAGATGCTGTTGAGGATGGTTTTGTATTTTGTCTCAGGAGCAGGTTTACAGGGCTGTTTCTTTTCCTCACCGACGGGCACCTTCAATACGATGTCATTCCACTCTAATGTGAGCGCAGGCACCTTGCCCACCACTTCGTAGACCATCGCCCCATCATCTTCAGCCGCTGACGAGGCTGACTCCCCRTCGTCGTTGTTTTCTTTTTGACCGCCGTTTTGGCTACCACCGCGGGCCTCATCATCCTGATTCACTCCTTGTTCGTCCTCTATTTGAATCGAGACATTTTGCGCCTCCTTCTCCTCCGTCGTGGAGGAGGCGGTATTCGGTACCGAATTCGCTCCGGTCGCTCCCGCTGACATCACACTCGACTACAAATACAACGCAGCGCGGTACGATATCAAACTGAACTCTAACGTAGATTGGTCTACTTATGCCAACTCGAACTGAAATGGGTGTGGGTTCTAGCCTGACAAACATGCGTATTGAGACCTGCTCCCCTCCTTACCGCTGGTAGCACCTTCATCTCCGCGTCACACTTCAAGCAGCGGACCACTGTAGCGCAGTGTGTAGTTAACAACTTGTTATCCGCGAAGATTTCAGTCACTAGGAAGTCCACATACGCCTTTGTATCCATAGATAACGTTGTATTGAAGCACTAAATGCTTCAGTGTGTATCCCAACGTAGCGCAGCCTGTAGCATACACGCATTATACACACTCCCAACCACCCATCGTGAGTGATCTTTTGATACCATACCAAAGACTCGTTCATACATCGGAGCAGAATAGCTTGGCGTGTAGGTATACAGTGAACACCGTTGGCAATGATATTGACCACCTGGCGGGCCAGTGGCGGCCCGTACTTTGAACAAAAAGTACAATTCCTGGCCTACCGGTGCACCTAGGTGTGTACCCATGGGTATTATTATTGGTACCATGTATTACGGCGGTACCACTCGTCTGAGAATACGTTACATGCATTTTCTTCATTTGCGACGAAGTTTCCGGAGTTGTAACTGCATAGCTCCCAGTATTTGGAGCAGCCACTTGCATTTCTCAGAGTTCGGCGGTTGCGACGTGTAGGCTTCCCAATCCTGACTCCTGGATCATTAAGAGTTCAATCTCTGATGGTATTGTCACGTACAATACCATACCACAGTTTTAGTGCTTTTTTACTTGATGCGCCCCATTTTGTTACAGCTGTCTACCACCGATACAATATGGACTATCTGCTCGAACTTACCGAGAAAGCAGCGCTTCCTGCTGACCAAAACAATGGCAAGAACTCGTATATCGCTGTCCCAGAGGGTGCCACATTACGTGTGCGCGTTCCCAACTCTATGTACATGCATAGGAAATGGAACTATGGTGTACGTGGTAATGAAACAAGTCCCGGCAAACTGCAGTCTATCATTCACAAGTTGGGTTTCTGCTTTCAATGGTGCTTTTACAGGAGAATTTGACGGCATTCTGCAATATAGTTGACAAGGAAAAGTGCTCCGAGTTTGATAGAGATTTGTTCTTTCAGGTGGAATCAATCAATCGGGCGTGCAATGTCACCCAGGATTGGGAAGCATGTATCTTGGCTTCCATGGCTGGGGCTTTTGAAGTGATACTCTGCAGCGTAGTCAACGACGATGACGATAATAACGAGTTTTCGTCATCTGCATACAGGTTGCATTCCTGTATCAATTTCATCGTAGAGCCTGCCTTGTCTACAGAACGGGCCGATGGTACTCAAGTGGAATTCTCTCTGACTTCTCTGAGGATACAGACGCTTCTGACGCCCAATGTTGGTCCCATCAGCAATTGGAAGAGCACTTTCGCCAATACAATCAAAGGAGGATTCAATGCAATTCATTTGTCTCCGGTGCAACGCCTGGGACATAGTCGGAGCGCATACAGTATCCAAGATCACTTGAGCTTGTCGGAGAGCCTAGCGGCCAAGGACTCAAGTTCGACTGAAGAAGAGCGATTTATCGCTTTGAAGAAAGCGATTCGCTCCTTCAAACAAGAGAACGGGATCGTGTTTTTTGTAGATGTTGTTCTGAATCACTTGTCCGCTGATAGTCCGTGGCTTCTGGAACATCCTGAGATCGGATATAGCGTGTCAAACAGTCCATGGCTACGGCCTGCAGTCGAATTAGATGATTCCATCATCACCGCCACGAGTGATTTTCTGAGCAATCGAGACGAGGAATTTGTGATTTCGAATGTGGAAGAGCTTACTGAGGTTTACAACTTCTGGGAAAGAGATGTCCTACCTGGAATAAAGCTATGGGAGTACTACGTGGCCAACAGTGATAACCACGTTAATCGCCTGTGGCAAGTGCTTCGGTCCACTAACGAGCACCTCAGACGGCGGTTTAGAGCATTGATTGCTGAGTACGAAGGTAAAGATATCGAGGAAATGGTTAACCTGCTCTTCCATCAAGGCATACTCACTGTATTTTCCGACGGTCGTCGTTTTCCCGTCGATTTAAAGAAAAAGAAGCTGTTCCAATACCTGAAGGAAAACGATTACCTCGGACGTTCGCATTCTGAAGACGTTTCATTCCACAGTGCGAAAGAATTCATAGACTCTATTAATCTCTATTTTTATAAGCAGTACGATGCAGATATTGTGTCTGCGAAGAGTGCCATCTGGAATACGGCAAAACACAAATGGCTTGGAGAAAGGCAGGGGAAGTCTTCCTTGTCAGAGGATCTTCCTCTAGTACCGCTTTATTTTGCGAGGGTAGGCGTGGGAAGTACAGATGCTGATAATTCAAATGCTATATACGATAATAACCGTATTTTCGCTTGTAATGGGTTCATTTGGGACGGGGATTCTTCAATTGATATTTGCCTCCCTTGGGACACTCATTCGAAATATAAGCAATGCCTTCATAAGGAACTTAATGTGTCTTCGAGAATGGTACAGTTAGGACGTAGTGTTCTCCAGGGCTGCTCGGAATACTGTCGCCGGTCCTTAGAGGGGCTCGTTTCTACAACTTCTCGTGTGCCTGCAAGTACTCCGTACCTGCGCAGGTCCCTAGTGATATGGGGAGATTGTGTGAGGTTCCGCTATGGCTACAGCCCGGAAGAGAGCCCGAAATTATGGAGTTTAATGACTGATTATGTTCAAAAGATGGCGAAAGTATTTGACGGATTCCGGATTGATAATGCTCACGGCCAATCTATCCATGTCCTACGTGCTCTATTGGATTCGGCTAGGAGGGTAAATCCTTCGCTACACATCAACGCCGAACTGTTCACTGGATCGACTGAGAAAGACATTGACTATATTCATCATCTTGGTATAAATAGCTTGGTTCGGGAAGCTATGCAGACTTCATCTGTGGGAGAACTTTCTCAAGCTGTCTGCCAATATAGTGAACGTCCAATAGGGGACTTGGTGCCTCCCTTCAAACTTCTTCACAGCAGCCGCAGGAAAGATCCGAGGCTTCTGACTGAGACCGCCCGTAAAATCAAATCCTTTGCAGAACAATGGGGTGCTGTTCATTGCTGTTCGCCGTTTACATATCACACGCCTTCTATGTTTTACGACTGCACCCACGACAATGAAGTTCCAGCTCAGGTAGGTGATGTGGCGAACACTTTATCCCTCGCTGTCTTGACAAGCGCTGCTGGATGCGCTAGCGGGAGCACGAAGAACTTCGATGCTCTACCGCTGTCAAACGTCAGTGTGGTCGCTGAGCGACGGCTCTATCACTCGGGCGAGGTTCGTAGCGAATCGGCCAGCCGCTTGACTAATGGGCACGAGGAAGTATCATGCACTTCTTCGGCGTTTCGCTCTCTTTCTTGGGGTGGAACGGCGCAAGTGATTGATGAGCCTCTCTTGCTCGTAAGGCGTCTGTTGAATGATTTGAAAGACTTTTCAGAAGAACAGGGAATGTGCGAGGTTCATTCGTTCAGAGTGTCCGGTCATGATGACTTAGCTGTGGTACTTCGTTACAGTCCATTTACAGGGAGAATGCTCTGGTACATAGTTCGTTTCGGAGCTTTCCGCTCACAAGAGGCTGATATGGGGATCAAGTCTGCACGCTTTCAGTTGGAAGGATGTGTGTCATCGCTGTTGCTCGTGGCTAAACTTGATTCTCTTGGTGCTGAGAGCGAGGGAAAAGGAGCGGATAGTTGTCTCAGTGGGGTAGCGGGCACGCTGCACTATTGGAGTCGCCCTTTCCTAGAAAGCTGTTTCATGGATCAAGAAGACATCGACTGCGAAGCACCGGGAGTAGTTGACTGGAACTGCAGCGAGCACAAAACGACGATGCACCTTGACAAGGCGTTTCTGCCACCGGGCTCGGTTGTTGTCCTAGCTGGCTCCTCGTCTGCAGTATCTTGGGTTCCTTACTCGGCTTTATCTACTCCCGACTCTGTTTCGTGTGTGCCTTGCGTTCTTGCAGACAGCATCGGGGACATAGCAACCATTTTCGATCAACTTGAGGGCGAACAGTTGCACAAGGGCGTTAACTATTTGCTGTACACGGGAGAATCCGAAGAGCGAGACAGTACTGAGGGGGAGCATGGGGTGTACAATGTTCCAAGTATTGGTCACTTGCCTTGGGCTGGAGTTGCTGGACTTCAATTCTTCATCCGGCAAGCAATATGTACCGCAGATTTAGATCATCCTGTTTGCACACATTTCCGAGACGGTTTGTGGTATTTTGAATACTTGCGACACCGGATCTCTTTGATGAAGGACGCGGTATCTGATTTACTGTACAACTCCATCACAAAGATCGAGAAGACGCTGGAAAAACTTCCTATCGGACTGAGACCCCGGATGGCTTTGCAGAGCATCTACTACATCTTTTGGAAAGGCATACACGCATCATCACACCATATGATATCTCATGGAGAATACGCAGGCCTACTCAATTTTTATCAAAGTGGCTCGTCAAAGACAGCGTTCGCACCGGAAGTAAGTCTTCCTATTTCCATCATTGGTTCGACAAACATTTTCTATCGCTTGGCGCCTTCGAACCCGTTGCTTGACCCTCGGAATGTGGGCAATCATCAGCTTCGACAAATTGATCCTTCATCTATATGCGCTGGTATCGAGCACTTTTCCTCGGGCATCATGAGAAACTGGGGACGGGATACTTTTATCTCGCTAAAAGGAATCATGATCACCAATGGAAGATACGACGTCGCTGAAACAACGCTGTTGGCCTATGGTGCGGTACTTCGGCACGGACTGATACCTAATCTACTCGATTCGGGACGAAGGCCTAGATACAATGCTCGAGATGCCACGTGGTTTTGGCTAATGGCACTGCAACAGTACTGCCGCCACAGTCCCGAAGCCTATGGTATTCTTCAAAAACATGTACCACGTCTATTCCCCAGTGACTCACAGGAGGAGTACAAATGGCACCGTGGCAAGGGATATCACCACAAGACGTTTCCTAATCTCCCAACGATGTCTATTGGCGATATCGTCCTCGAAATCCTTCGGAAGCACGTTAACGGTATTTCATTTCGAGAATGGGATGCGGGGCCCTCCATCGATGAGAAGATGCATGATGAAGGTTTTCAGGTTACGGCGTGGATTGATACTACAACAGGCTTGCTATATGGGGGTAATCGGTGGAATTGCGGAACATGGATGGACAAAATGGGGGAAAGCAAAATATTCAATATAGTCGGAACACCGGCCACACCAAGAGATGGTGCCGCGGTTGAACTCAACGGTTTATTGTATAGTACTCTGGCGTGGCTGGCCGAAACTGCGCCATCAACCAGTGAAACTGTGGCATCCAAATATTTGGATTGTGAGAAAGTTACTCTTGGATCTCGAGGTCCAACTTCCTTCGAAGTATGGAAGGATTTAGTGCAGGAAAATTTCCAAAAGTTATTCGCCGATCAGCTTGACGTATGCGGCTTGCGCGATGTTCTAAGTCCTTCGCTACAGCATACAAGTTTGCAGTTACGCCCGAACCAAGTAAGTCTCGATCGTGTTGTTACTTACTACACATACACTGATATTCTTTCGCTTGCAGCTCATTGCCATTGCTACTGGAGACGCACTGTTGGATAGAAAAACTCGGCGTGGAGCCTTGGCGTTAATTGAGGGACGATTGCTTGGTGAGGAACAGCTCGGCATTAAGACACTGGACCCCAACGACCCCGAATACGACGGTATTTACGAAAACAACAACGAGGCTGATCCAAAAAGCGCTAAAGGCTTCAATTACCATCAGGGTCCGGAATGGGTTTGGCCACTTGGGTATTATCTGCTGAGTTACCTGCGCTGCCACGATTTAGAGATCTCGGCTAGACGGAAATGGCTGATGGGCTGCCTTTACCGTCATCGTCGTGCTCTGGATAGCAGCCCCCATGCCGCTTTACCGGAACTAACCAATGAGAATGGTAAGCTTCTCAGTTTGATTTAATCGTTTTCAGGTTTTCCCATCTCTAGCATGCTATCGCAGGTAGCGTTTGCGCCGATAGTTGCACTGCGCAAGCGTGGTCTCATGCCACTATTGTTGAGGCAATGAATGAGGTTTTCAGTGGCGAGTGTCCAGATGTACAAAACAAGGAGAATAGTAACTAAGATATGTTGCCAGTATTCTCCTCTTGCTCAGATTTTACAGAATCAATAGAAAATGCGCTCAACCTGTTTCAGCAATACAATACAGAAACGTAGGCAATTAGCTACATCATGTACACATCGCTTCAAGATGCATCATTGTTGCCACCTCGTCCCCAAGGGAACCATGTCACGGGTATCCAGCTTTGTCTTCTCTGGTTTCCCGCTTGTGTTTCCGATTCGACGTTCTGAGTATCAATAGTCGGTTGAACTGTGTATGCAGCCTTATGCTCTTCAGCCGGTAACGGACCATCTATCCCATACGCTTTCTCGACGGGTTCACTATCAGCGCCTGCTTGATCATCATACTCGTGTAGAGTGGGTACAGCAAAACCGAGTCCTCGGTCTCGCCCTCCTTGTCTTGCGGCCATTTGACTCATATTGCGCAATACCTTTAATCCGATGACAACACATCCTGATGCCATGCCGAGCACGACCAGCACGTTAATCGCAACGGCGACACCTATGCCAACTAGATTTACCGAGCGGTTATCAGGCACCGCCATTTTCGGGATCCTATGGAGTACAAATATTGCATTCGCGTTAGCCAAGTTACTTTCTGAACCCTCCAATGCCTTTCCAGTCGCGCTATCGTATGCTTCCCATACGGAAAACGCATCCTCAGGAATAGACTGGGATTCTTGACATAAAAGTTTTTGTGAGTGCGATCTTAAAGCAGAAACAAGACCGGCTGCACCCAGCTGCTCTAAAGAGTAAAGTAATAAAGCATTCGACCGGAGCCAAACCGGGCCATTCATACCCGAAGATGTGTTAAACGCCGGCGAAAGCCTATCTAAGCTACAAAACGACGGACCGGGGAGAAAGCGCTCCGAGAGCAACGTGCTTAATACATCAGATTTCCATTTTTGAACCCCGCTTTGGAAGCGGGAATCAGTAGTGTTCAATTCACCTAGGCTGAGAATCGCAGCGTTCGTACTCAGATACTCTTGTCGGGACGAAACCGCAACATCTTTCTCTCCATACCGAATCTCAGCGTCAAAACCGAAGTTCTTAGTCGACGATAGGAGATAATGCAGTGAACCATCTAAAATTGCGTCTTTCCATTTCTTGACCTGATTTAATTTTGACGAACTCGCACCAGCAATGGAGCCCATACGCTCAAGCTGCTGCAGACTCAAATACGCCTCAGCGTTCGTCGTGACAGTTGCAAGCGACACTGAGCAGTTACTCGCACGAGCATCGGATGAAGTAAGTTCCCGATTAATGGAGTAACATTGAGCCAAACACTGATCTAAGGCCATTCGAGACACGTTCGCGAACTCTACGGGATACTGCTTCGCGAAAAGAGGAAAATCATTCCCAGTGGAGCAAAAAACTGTCAAGTTCGTTTCTTCATAGAGATGGTCCCAGGTTATGGTCGCAGGAAGCAGTGTCTCCCATGGGTGATGATTCACTAGCAGCTCCCCCTTCCCTGATTCGATCTCGACAGCTCGGTTATGAAACCACCATTCGTAGAACGAGTGCACTTTGTCGAAATTTGTCTCCAGAAAATCTATTGCTGTCTCCCCAATAGATCTTTCTTCATCGTTCTCGGGGCCGTCCACTCCACCAGCTTGATCAATCGATTCATCAAACCAATGCATAATGGACAGCGCCAAGAACGGGTGAGTTGGAAGATTGGAACTAAATTTGTTTCCATTAGACCGGCCAAATCCCCATAAGGATCGATCGGGCTCGCTCGGTTCTGTGCTATACCATAAATGTGGAATCATGCCACTATCCGTTTGATGGTCCAGGATTATCCTGCACGGAATTCGATTCGATTACTAAGTAGGTTCACAGAAAGGGTCAATGTTTGCAGAACTTACTCAAACATTTCTTTCGCTTTCTCTAAGTCATGATACTGCAATGGAACAATCCTCTCCCCGTGCATGTGGAATTCAGTTCCTGGTAAGCGAAGCATAGTTAGTACTTACGGATAACGCATGTGCCGCTGCCATGAGCTCAAACGTTCTAAAGACCTCCGGTTCACTCATATCATTTCCTCCACCATTTTCGGCATTCTTCAGTGTCAGGTGTGCTTGCGTCAATTTATCATTGCTGTGGTCAAGAATCGTCTTTATCCGAGAATTGCTGCAGGACTCCACATGGGTGGTAAAACCGGCTGTTCCCGAAGCCCATATTAGAGCCATTCCCACAGTGAACAGGCATTTCGTGGCCAAGGGCAGACGCTTCTCCCACCCCTTCCTGTCCATTGAAGAGTTTCGGTAACTGTGATGAGTGGAATTCATCATGAACAGGGATGGAGGGCTATTTCAGCCTGAAGGAGGGGGCAAGACTTCAACCTGCGAGTTCTACACAGTGTTCTATCCGTCTTTTCTCCACATTTACCAGCAAAATAATCAACCGTATGGGAAGCACGTATTGTGGACGACACAAACGAAACACAATGCAGCTTGATAGCTCCTTATTGCGAGCGATAAAGCGACATGAATCATTGATGAATGGTTGGTTTCCGGGCTTCCAGCCCGGATCGTGTCGCAAACTGGGAAGTCTGACTGACGTCACGGGTGACAGAGAGGTGTGAGTATATCTCAAAATGGCCGAATTGTCGATTGAACCAGTTCATATGCCCACGTAGCATGGCTGCCAAAAATGGCCACCACTTCTCTTGCCAAAATCATCAGCATTTCGCTCTTGGCACCCTTACCTGTGCGAGAAAATGCAATTCCGCTCACCCAGGGTCAGATTGCCGAAATGCAAACGGGAGAGCAGCCGTACTCCAGTCTCTTCGGAAGCTGGTAAGTCCACAACACTCTTTCCAAACCTGCCTCTCGAATACCCATTAGTTTGAGCTACGTTTGTACCTGAAAACAGGAATCCTGTGGATGACAGAGTCATGGGAGGATTCTCCGAATCGAATGCACGAGTAGCTCTCTTAGATTCGTTGGGAAAATTGACCACAGTAGGATTGGAGGACACAGTTCGCGAGAACCAATATCCAATGTTGTACTTTTTTGGTGAAGTGTAAGGATGTGAGGATAGTTCAATAGTTGATTGGCGATCATTTTTTGTACACCCACGTTGTGATCCGCGTACAGAAGGCGCGGAGGGGGGTTTGCATCTGTTCGAAGTAGCAACAGACCTCAGAGAGAAGTTTTAGAGGAAGCCGACCAAAAGGCCTGCAATACACTTGAAATTGAACTGGATCGCCAGCAAACGGTGAACAAGACCTTCTCAATTCAGCTTAGGACACCACTGACGGAACGTTCAGGAATCTATTACCTGCACGATTTTACGGTTTCCTCCGAGGGTGACTCAAATGAGACTGTGCAAATGAAGCTAGCAGACTTTGTACCCAAGAGAAAAGGGAAAACACTTGCGGACCAAGAGAGGATAACAGAATTCAGCAGCATTCGCTCCATAGGATTGATGGTATCGCACATGCAATTCGGGGAATTTTCGCTGGCGGTTCGAGACATTAGGGCGGTATCCAATTAGCGTGTAACTTTAGACAATTTGCATTGCCGTGTTCAACAAAGTGTTTTTCAATGTTCCATATAGGTTGCTGAGCTATCTGCTACGGATATACTAATGAGCTCTTTTCGCGACTTAGTTGTGGCGAGCGGAGCACAACAATTCCTGTCCAGACTACTCCACGGGATATATCGACCGAGAAATATATATATACGTTGCCACCTTAATTGAACAATATACTACGATATCTACGCTCAGCGTATGTCTTCTGGTCCAATTCAATTGTCGTCGAAAAGGGGGAGTGTTTGAATTGCCGCAGCCGTGAGTGACGCGAACGGAAGTGACACCATGGTGAGAAGTTGAAGTTGGGTTCAAGATCCTCTATTACGTCGTATAATAGATGTTTGTTGTTCAGCACACGTTATGACGACGTTCATAACATTTAGAGTGTGCTATTCATTGGTATCTAGTAACGAGCGTTTCTCTAGCTAGCCTAGTAATTGTTTCAAAACGACGGTGGCTTTCCGTTCCAATTACGTCATTTGGTGCATTTTTATCCATTATAGGACATTTCAGACCTCTTTCAGATACATACAGTCACAATGACGTCGTCGCCGAAGCTACTGTGCGAGTCTCCGGACCCAGAACAGACGAGAGATGGCGTGGAAGTCTATCGTAGTCCAGGTACGCCTCTTTTCCCCGCAAGCATTTACTAACCCTTTCTCCTCTCCATTTTTCGTTGCGAGTGGAACTTCTGGGTTAATTTTGTCTCCTGGAGCTTCTAACGACTGATGTCTGTGATTTGCGTGTTTCGCTGCAGCACGCCGATATCATTCAAAACGCATTGAAAATGCCGGTTTACGCCACTTCCAACTGCAATTACTAAGGTCTCGGCCCGATTTAACTCCAGAGGATATTAAGATGATGGATTTGGGAGGTGATGATGGATCTTCAGGCAGTTGCGATAGTCCCAGAGGCTCACCTCCACCTAGTGCGAGTCCTGAACGACCTCCAGTTCCTCCGTCAGGTGGGACGTCCACGCCACCACCACCTGAAACATCTACTGGCCGGAAAGATGAACCCGACTACGTTAAGCAAGTAGAGAATGCTGCGAACTTGTACGAAGTGTTAGGTCTCGGTGAGGTTACGTATCAAGCAACAATGGGGCAAATTCGAAAAGCATACCGGAAGATGTTGCTGAAACTCCATCCTGACAAAAGGAAGGCTGGGAAGCCGGTCGACACCGATGAACACGATAACGATCCGATATTTCTGAAGGTTCGAGAAGCATGGCAAACGCTTTCCGATCCTCGTGAACGACACATATATGACAGTCAACTCGATTTCAACGATGCTATTCCAAGTCCCGATGAAAAAGGGGACTTCTTCGAAATATATAAGCCCGTGTTTGCACGAAATGCTAGATTTAGTGCTCGTAAGAATGTACCAGACCTCGGAGGACCTGATGACCCATGGGAGAAGGTGGAACAGTTTTATGCATTCTGGTTTTCATTTGAAAGTAATCGAGAATTTCCTGCTACGGATGGCTATGATTTATCCCAGGCAAGCTGCCGCGAGGAACGGAGGTGGATGCAGCGGCAAAACGAAAAGGACAAAGAAAATAAGAAGAAGAACGAGATGAAGCGTGTGATGAAGCTGGTAAAGCAAGCATATAATAGAGATCCTAGAGTACTTGCGCACAAGAAGAAGGTTGAGCAAGAGGAGCAGGAAGCAAAAGAGAGAGCCAAGCGAAAAGCAGAGGAAGAAAAGAAGCGAAAAGAGGAACAAATGCAGGCGGCTGCTAAGCGCAATGAACAAAACAAGAAAGAGCTTAAGCAGCAAAAGCGTCGCATGCGCTTGCAACGATCTACGTTACGCCAACTGATTCACCGAGGGTTTGACGACTACGGCTTTATGCAAAGTGAAACTGGAAAGGAAGAAGTCGAGAACTTCTTGCAGCAATTTACCTCTGATAGTCTGGAAGCTGCACTAGATTTCTTCAGTTTGGATGCAGAGTCGATATCAGAGGACAAGAGTGCTATAGAGCGGGTTCCAGAGGAGAAAATTAAAGAGAAGTTCGAAGAGGAACTTAAAATGTGGATGAACAAGTACGATTTTAATGCGAAACGAGAGGCGCCTGAATCGAATAAAGAAACTGAGGTGCCAGCTGCTTCAACTCCTAGTAAAACCGAAATAAGCGAACCATGGTCTGCTGAAGAGCTGTCACTGCTGGCGAAAGCTGTGTCCAAGTTTCCGGGAGGCGCACGGCAACGGTGGGAACAGGTTTCTGAATATATGGCGAGCGCTTCCGGTGGTACATATGTGCGAACGTAAGTGTATTCACCGTATGACTTTTGCAGGTTCCTGTTTTTGTACCGGAAATTTTATGGAATGCAGTAAGGCAGAATGCGCAAAAAAAGCATCCGAGTTGAGACAAAACAGGAAAGGGAAAAGCGAAACCTCGAAGAAGGAAGATGCGCCTTCAAAGGAGGAAAATTCGAATTCAACCGCTGATGCCACAGCTGCAGCGGCCGAGGCAGCCAAAGATTTACAGATCTGGACAACAGATCAACAGAAGGCACTGGAGGAAGGCTTAAGACTATTTCCTCCCACAGTAAATATGTCCAAGTCGGAAAGATGGAAAGAAATTGCTTCTCGAGTTCCCGGAAAGTCTGTCAAGGAATGCGTCCAACGATTCAAAGAGATTAGGCAAAAGCTGAAAGCAGACCAATCCTCTAGTTAATGACTGAATACATTCTTCTAATGGCTTACACTTCACATTCCTTGTAATCCTGGCTGTCTATGTACCAGCCTATCATTCTTTCGATTGGTTGGTTCCTCCACGTTGGTCCCCTTTGAGGCTCCCCTCCCCGCTGAGTTTGGCCATACTGGTTTTCTTGCCTTCTCGCACACGCCGGTACAATGTGTCCAAGTTCTGCAAAGAGCTACTCTGGGAGAGCGCTCCACTGTCTGCATCTCCTGACAACACATGTTCGAATCGCATCCTCTCCAGGCGTTGCTTGGCAACTTTCTTCATGGTCCTCTCAACATCAGGGAAGAACGCTGGAGCACAGCTAACGAGCATCGTTGTAATAGGACAGAAAATGATACTTGTTCTCTCTCAAGCAACGTACTGAAGAGGTATTGCAAGTCGTTCGTATCGATGGCGTGAATGTAACTGTCTGTCAGCGTGCGAACAGTAAATGGTTCGCGTCTTTCCCATAACGCAGCAACCTCTCCTGCACGTAAGAGGACAAACCCCGACATCAATTAACCGCAGAGACTGCTATACAATCACGCTTCATACCAAAGAATGAGCCGTCTGCCAGTGTAAGAACTTGTTCAATGTCCCTATATATACCACATTCACCTTGGCCAATGAAATACACCCCACTTGTTGGTTGATCCTGGAACACAATCGTTTCATTGGCCAGAACCAGTTCCGTCCTTAGAGCCGGAACAAACGACTGCAGGAATCCTTCACTAGCACTCGCGAGTAGTGGTACCGACTTAGAAAGTGATAGCAGCATCTGGACGTGAATATCGCGGTACAGAGGTCGTGGGAGCGACTCGAGGAGAGCACTTTCGTCAAACTTCCGGTTGTCTGGCCATTTCCTGGTAATATACTGCCGAATTCTCTCTCGTAAATCTTGTGACAAGTTGGAATCTTTCATGTACTGCAAGTAGAAGTACAAAATTAAGCCGACGATACTAAATTCCACTGCATTATACTCACGAGTTCCATTTCTTCACTAAATTCTCGGAAATTAGAACCAGCTCTGTTTTCGCTCATCACGAGAGCAGCAATGCTTCCTACAGCGGACGTGTAGGTGACAGCGCCGACGAGATTGGAAAAGGAAACAAATGCAGCCTCGATTGTACGCGCAGGATTGAAAGCCCCATATGAGATGCAGGACATATGTGAAATCGTTGTAAACAGTGCCCATACATACTGCTCCTCCGGAGGCAGGTCTTCGATTCCCGTTAGGGCAACCCACGAATCATCCGGGAAATCGCTTAAGCGCGCAATCAAGTACAGAGCGCAGGCGTCAACGTGCAGAATAACAACAATCATCATAGATAGCTGGATCAATTGCATCTTGATGGGTGACCAGCTTGAGAAATACTTTTTCATGTATCGCCTGATCTTAGAAAGACGTAATACCCTCAGCAACCGCAGCAACCTCAAGACTATAAGACCACCCGTGGGGCTGCGTCATATCATAACGGAGACGATGAAAGTCCCGTAACATCTAATGGCAACCTAAGACTGCACTTACTCAGTCAAACCTTCAACTCCATCGATTAGTACGAAATAATCTATAGGCAAAACAGATATTAGGTCAAGTGTAAAAAACCCCTGCAAGGATTATCGATGGATACTAAGTGAGGAAGATGCAATCTTTCGGCCAACAAAAAACTGGTATCACCTTCAGGTATGCGTCAGCGATCGATGCAGGCTCCATCAGCAGGACGTCGTCTTTTGTCCAGAGTCTGAAACACCAAGATACCCATACCGATGTGATATCACCACAGAATAGGTGATAAACGTTACCTTACCCGGTCATAAAGCTTAAACCAATGTCGACAACGTAGACGAAATCAACGAATACTCCAATCCCGAACCTGCAAACATCGTTCTTACTCAGGAAAAGGAAGATAAATCATTAGTGAAGGACTTACAGGACAACTACAGTAGTTCGTGATTGGATAAATGATAGCTCTAAAGGTACCGTGATCCAAGTATACGCTACCAAAAGCGCCATCATAAGATCCCATAAAAGTTTAAACCTGCTGTATGGATGAATTGTACGGAGTCCGCACAATAGGCGTCGTCTATCTACATATTCCTCTTTTTCTGACTTTTCCTGAAGATGAGCCTGGTATTCTCGCTGTGACATTCCATACAATTTTCGAGCAAGATTCCGATGTCCAGAGTCCGGAAACTGAAACACATACGACCCCGTTCGCTCAATGGTTCGGACGGAACTATTTCCATCAAAATCACTCATGGACGGAGAAAACCCGGTATGAATTGTATCAGGACCTAGAGTATCATCAATATTGCCTCTACGGTCTGCATTCTCGCCACCTCCTTCACTCTTCTCTTTTTCTAAGCGTAGTTGTAAATCAGCGTCGACGACCTGTTGCACTCCCGAATTCGTCTTCCTGCTCTCAGGCTCCTGCGTCCCCTTATCCTCCGAGGAGAGAACTTGATCTTTTTTCTCCTGTTGTACATCACTCTGGTCGGCCTCGTCATGAGACTTATTCTTCCCGGGCTTCCCCTGCACCCTGCTGCTGCTGCTGTCTTGTTGGGTGCTCGACGACGACATGATACGGAAAATGCCACACTTGACTACGTATGCATATCTCCCCTGGCTCTTGGTCCTCTCAATAGACACGGGGGCATATGATGGAAAGCAACCAGCCTCTGTCTTATACGGCAATACCCGGCAGCAACTTGGAGTAGCGGCGACCTTCACAGATGAATTCCGTCTTGCAGGAGTATACAAGAGTGTATTGTCGAATTTTGACAACACACCAATACAGTATTCCGTCCAATATACTACTAGTATAGTACTAGCTAAACTTATTGAGATTGAGACCGCGGCAAGAGGAGCACGCCAGGATGGCAGCCGCATTGCACACTTCAACACATGGCGATTCCAAGGGGGACGAAGCACGATGTTGGTCGTTAGGCGAACCACCTCATGGCAGTAGTACGTATAGGCGTGGAGAATCCTGTGAAGTCCCAGTAAAGTGCGCATGAGCTATCTAAGTAACGTCGGCATCCTGCCTGCAGTGTTGACGGAGAACCGACGAACTCGTAGGACGGCGCTGGAAAATATAATTGAGCACCACGTGACGCAGTTTCTTTCGTTTGAGGATATTGAAAACACAGCGTTTGTGTGCAAACGATGGTTCAACTTTTCGCGTACGTATATTCTTGCTAATGTTGAACAGTGGAATTTGACCGACGTGCAATAGTTCTGCACAGTTCCACGATACAAAGAGGGCGTTCGATTGATGAGATGTCGGTTTAATCGGGGAAATCCTGATGAAGCAAGTTGACCTGGTACTGTTCCACTGCACTTATAATAGTCACCTGCTGTCATCGTATGTTCCGCAGGCTATAAACAAACTCATACAGCTCCACTGGCTACCAAACTCGTTGACGGACATTTCCCGCTTCTTGTATACTAATTGCCTCCTCAAAAAGCTGGAGCCATCCAATGTGTGCAACTACCTGTGCGGGGGAACTCACCCACTCCCTTCCACAGAAGAACGGGAGTACGCCCTGAGAGTCACAGATCTTGCCGATATGCAGCATGCTACCTACGGCGAATCAATTTATGACGCACAGTGGAACCCTAATCATCCGAACTGGACACTGACAGTCCTCTTTCTTAATAAATTCGGCTTCGAACAGGATTCACTCGTCGGGGCCTTGAGAAGAATCCGCCATGTATGCTGGACGCTTCATCAATACAACAGTGCGTTCTTTTTGAAACGACTGGCCGAAGTATTTGGGGAGGCCAAAAGAAGAGCTGGCTCGACGCAATACCCCCACAGAATGGGTATATATGTGCTACTCCAGTCAATAGTTATGCTAGATGGATTTTGCGTCAGATTAGGGTCGGACAGTACACATTCGAAACAGGATTTTGTACGAGTCAACGCTGGTACGTACCTTGTTAACAATTACTTGTACCAATATGTTCTTTGATGCACTATTTCCATTCGCGTGGTCTTCAGGTGCTCCCGTATTAAACGAAGTACGTACAGAGTTGCTCGAGAGCATATATGATGAAGTCACTCAACTACCTCTCTACCTAAACCATATCGTTCCTCCGGGATGACTACATGCTATTAGTGTTGATGGACATAAGATTGTTCAAGTAGTGCTCTCAGACGGAAGCATTCGTCCCGTGCCGTCCCCAGTGAACTTTAAGCTTTCAGCACTAACAGCTCAAAATGCCGGGAACTCTAAGAGACCAATGCGAACGCTCTGTCTCTGCTGACGAATCTCTCCGGCTATCACCAGCAATATAATATCCAAACTTGTAATGAGAAAGTAACCTACATCACTGTACTCGCAGTTGCATTACGGGTCACATACACCCCCCTCAATTTGCCTCAAACGGATGGAGTCGCAGAGCTCCAAATGGTAATTGAGCTGCCGGCACTGACAACTTGATGTGCTCTTCCAACCAACAAGTATATCAATTGCCGCTCCAAGTCTAGCGGGTATTTTGAGAACTCGTTTCCGGTAAGCATCCGCCAAAGGGACAAAGGGAGAAAACCAAAATCCAGACACAGCTTCTATGATGATACAACTCCGTTACCTACAATTCCCGATTAGATCATATCTGCATACGTTACGTAGTGTATAATTTATGACTTCTCGGCTTACGATTAACAGCATCCATTCTTCTGTGTATTTATTCTGAATGCATTCATACACTGCATTGCTTCTTGTGAACTTGAATTCAAATTTTTGGCCGCCAACTTCAACATGCCCATTCAAAACAACCTTGTCCCTCTTTTACGCACACGAGTCGATTATAAGAGTATAGTAATAGTGCTGATACACGAGAAGAGAGTTTATTCTCTGTGTGTAGAGTTGTTGTTGCATTCTGCCCCAAGGAGTGTGGAATGTATTAATGTTTGAACTTGCGAACACTCCGGGGACATTTTGCTGTGTTTGAAAGCTCGCCTGGGATTCCTTTCCTCTTTCTTCTCCTTGATAACAGGGAGTCAACCTCTTTAGCCCGTCTCATATCGATATTCAGGTATCATTGTACATAGGAAGAGGGTGGCGTAATGACGGATAGTCTCCTGAATGAAGTAGCTCCAAAGGCAGCACTGGAAGCCACGGCAAGTCAACCTGAACACGATCCGCGTCATGATGCTCTTATGATGGATGATTCGGGCCAAACTCGGGTTTCGGCGATAAATTCTTCCTGTGCGAATGGGACCTCAAACGATACTCAAGAGCAGCACCTAAAAGCGATTCCCGAATTGGAAGACGATTCTACTACCAAGAATCGAAGAACTCAAAACGAGACGACGTCTTCACCGAATTCTGATGTCCCTTTGAACCCATCGGAGTTATGCGCTACTTCCCCTCACTTTCATGATCCAGATAAGAAAGCAAAGTCGAGGGTCGCTGAAGAAGCCGAGCACTACGCCCGGTCACTATGGCGCAATACATCTGTTGAGTGTTATTTGCGGGGGCACCAGACTTGCACATTTTCTCCTAGACTTAGAGCTATATTAATCGACTGGTTGTCTGAACTGTGCCAAGCGTTGCACTTCCATAGGCGTACGATCAGTGTTGCCGTCAATCTGGTAGACACGTTCTTAGTTAAGGTGAGTGTAGTCAACCTTTGTATTGCAAAACTGATTACCTACTGTTACACTGAATTTGCAGAGAGGAAGTGTTTCGAAAGGAGAACTGCAATTATGGGGTGCTACGGCATTATACGTTGCAGGAAAGCAAGAGGTAAAGATCGTTGGTTCGGATTTACAACGCCTTTCGACTCTGTGTACCCCGGTTCCCTTCGTTTTGAATGATCACAGGAAGCTTACGCTCCTTCAATGGATGAATTCTTGGAATACGTTGCGCATGCTATTAAAAAATCTCAACTTTTGGAGTGCGAACAAACTCTTATTCTTGTAGGTGATGATGTCGCTTTCTAATTGACTTCCAACCCTTGTACTCTTTGATTTTTCACAGTTGGCGAATTGGAACACGAACCCGTCAACTTCCTACGATTGGCTGACTTTCATGTTGCATCAACTCGGCGCCATAGCGTCAAATATAAGGACGAGGAATTATTATACTTGTGAGACGAATGATGAACCATGCGCCCGTTGCGAGGGACAGGCGGCCAAGATGCTTCACGACTGGTCCTCCGAGATGCTCTTCAATGTCAGTCCAGAAATAGCGCGAACGGCCAGCGATGAGTCGCCGTGTAATATTGAATTCGGAACAATTTTCGTGCCATTCGAGGCAGTAGCTATTCCACGAAAGCATGTGTCTTGCGAACTTTTCCTCAAGTCCACACATGTCCTCGACCTTGTACGCATGGATTCCGGCTTCCTCAAATATTCATCTCCTGTGATAGCGTATTCAGTGTTACTTACACTCCTCCCTCGTTGCATAGGTAAGCGCTGGGTTTATAGGCGATCATTTCATTGAATCGTTGAATCGTCGTTCACTTGATTTTTTGCATTGCAGTACGTCTGTTGGACCAGATCATTATCAGCGTGGTGGAACCGTTCTTCCCTGACCTGGGAAGCCATGCGACGGAAGCCAAAAATTGGATACAGAGAGTGGTCGGTAGCAGCTGCCCAAAGTATTCCGAGCACCCTCAGTTAAAGCAGCTAGCTTCGCGGCATATCGTGCATCACCGAGATTTGCAACAGCTACAACCGCACAACGCTGAGCTGCTCTCTTACGTAACAAAGGAGAGAGACGAAGGCATAGCACAATCGGATGATGTTAATATTAATGTGCTACCGGCCATGGCTACTGTCTCAACAATTTCTAAGTACATCAAAACCAACGATAGCCCAACTACAAGCAAGAATTAATCTACGTCGAAATAGACATCGCTGTGTCCTGGAATGACTCTGTAGGACCTGCTTGATTTGTGGCCACATTATCCACTCTACTGTCCGCCATATGTACCTCATCTTCACTACTCTGTCTCTGTCGTTGCTCAGGGATTGCTTCCGCCGTAGAGTAAGCCCCATTTGCGCCTTGAGCACGAGCAACTACCGCTGCCGCCCCGCTATCTGTCCTCGCTCGGGATGCCGTCGCTTGTGCCGTCGTTCCGAACGTCGTCGGCGCCACAAATGTGAAACCTTCAAAATTGGTTCGGGACTGCATAGAGGGGGTTATTCCATGTTCCCGGTAGCTATTTGGACTGTGCAATGGCATCGAAGTAAACTCTTCGTCAAACTGGGACGTATCAGTGGTTGAATGCACAGGTGGTTTCCACGGTGGATCTATTCGACAATCCAAGAGTGCGTCCCAATCGACATCGCGGAAAAATGGATGGGCCTTCACTTCACTTGCGTCTCCTTGACCTGAACCTAGCCTTCTTGAAGGGTTCCTGTCTAACAATTGAGAAAGTAGGTCCTTCGCTTCAGGAGACATATCGTTCGGAAATTCCAATTGCCCTTGTTTGATTCTGGAATAAAGCTGGTGTCTATCCTTGCAGTAAAAGGGAGGCAAACCTGTCAACATCTCGTATAGCAAAGCTCCTAGGCTCCACCAGTCTACGGCTCGACCATGCCCCTGCCTATTTAGCACTTCCGGAGCCAAGTACTCTGGGGTACCACAGAAACTATGCGCACCACTGTCTGTCGAACGAATGTTTTCCTTTGATAAACCGAAATCAGTTAGGCGAACATAACCTTGCTGGTCTAAGAGCACATTTTCGGGCTTGAGATCTCGATATATAACGTTCAGTGTATGCAAGTGCTCTAAGGCGAGTACAAGTTGGGCAGAATAAAATTTACTCCGTGGTTCAGGAAAACGCCCCTCTCGTCCAAGATGGAAAAACAGTTCGCCACCGGCACAGTAGTCAAGGACAAAGTATAGCCTGTCACGGGTTTGAAATGCGTAGTTAAGTCCTACAATAAATGGATGGACGATTCGTCCAAGCACGTTTCGTTCAGTTCGAGTATGCTCTACTTGATTGCGCTTGACGATGTTCGCTTTATGCAACACTTTCATGGCGTAAATACATCCGTTATCCTTCTTCTTAACTTGCATTACTTTCCCGAAGCTCCCTTTACCAATGACCTTGAGAAGGACAAAATCTCGGAGACACACTTTCCTTCCATTCCCCATGGACGCTGATCCGTGGGACACTTCTTGGGAGTAAGCCCTGGAACTTCGGCTACATTCGTTACCCTCTATGGAATTTTCTGTGGGTTCTGGACTGGACCCAGAGAGATCTCCGGGGTTTCCCTGTTGCAGATTGCTTGACTGTGGTAGCACATACGCACACCTGCTTTAGGTGCGAGGGACGGTGTTCCAAAAACGTGATAAACTTACATTGCTGCTTATATACGCATCGCGTAGCAAGGGTGATTCTGATGGGTGCACCAAACCCGGAGGCGGGACCTGGACAGTCACAGGAGGTTTAGCTTACCATTAACGCCAATAAGAACTCACTAGAGCATGCACCTACGTTTGCCTGTGCCCGAAGGAATTCATGAAATATTGGACTTCGGCATACTCTTTCATCTCGAGCAAGCTGCACGAATGGAGTGAGACTATATCGCGAATCGATGTTACAGTTGCCATATCGCGTCGTACCTGACGTATCCAATTTAGTAGTTCAACCCGTCGTTGCTCCAAGAAACTCGGTGTATGAGAGCCTATTATCCTCTTCGGTGGACAAGCTGGTGTACCGGGGATTTGCTTTCGAAGCTGTAACCAGAACAATCAGTATTAGTGGTGCGCATTCGTCGAGAGTAGTGAACTCAACATAACACGTACCTCGTCACTCAAATTCTTGAATGTCGAGTACCGCCGATACACTGTCCAAACATACGCATCCAGCTTGATTTGAATAATGAATACCTGCGTACGGAGTCGTAGACAATTGTATTCGCATCGCACAAGACTATATTGCCAGGCGTGGCTGCAAGTTGACGTACGATGTAGTCTCTCCCTTTTTCATCACGGGCGACGCAATAGCCCGAGATGTCGATATATACGCCACCACTGGCGTGTTGTTCTTCCATCGTCAGTAATTACAACTTAAACCTTTGTTTCTCTAATTGAGCAAACGAAGTCACTGCAAACAACCCATATAATGCTCATTAGCTTGTAAAGAAGAATTTCCCGTACACACTTCAACCACGCAGCAACAGGCCGCTCAGACGGATTATACAACTAGCTCCTAAGCACTGTGAAGTGGACCTGTTTCCTTGCCCTAGTTGTTGCCCCTCTTTCCCCTCTTCCCCTCCATCGTTCATGATGGCGCATAGCCTTATTATCCCATGAACAACGCCATTTACTACTAGCCAGCAACATATTCCTCGCCCAACTTCCATCATTTCTGAATTTCCCCCTTTGCCCGTACTTGCGCAGGAACCCTAACAATATCCACGTACTTCGACAAGGTTTTTGCCCTCAAGCACGCTCGCACCCCACTACAGCGCTGTACATCGACCACTAGACAACTCTAGGTTCAACACAAGGCTATATATGTACTTCAACGGAAACATATTCTTCAGAAACCCTCCATTTACCTCCTAGTAATCTCTTTAAAGTCGAAGCTGGAACCTCGCACTTGCTCCGGCCACACTTGAACACCAGGAATAACACCAGTGCGCGTCTTCAGCGACAATAAGCCTCAACAACTACGAGTCAAAGGCAGCTTTTGTCTCGTAACAATACCTGTTAAATCCACAGGATATCTTTATCTTCTTGACAGGTTTTCTCCAACTCCGTTTCCCGCTTTCGGGAAAAAGCGCAACCTTGGGGTGGCCTGCCTGACTTACCCTTGGGAGGCTCAGCCCAACTCCGCCACCAGGCTGGACTCAGCAGAATGAACGACTCTTCACCACTTTGCAATGCCTAGCACTAGTGGGATCCCGCACTTACACTCCTAAACGAGAGGATGAGTGTATGGGGTCGACAACTATGCGCGTGTTACTTTTAGGGAGAACAGTGGGCATAGAACAACCAGAGTAAAACCGAAGGAAGGAAGGCTGGAAAACGTAAGCAAAGAAGCCAGCCCCCGCAATGTTGAGAGAACTGTGGACCGAACGCAAAACAACGCAATCACAGCAAACTGAATCCACACTTTCTGACAAGGCAAAGGAATCTGTTTAACTTACACTGCGAAGTGGTAGACAGTCGACTGTTCTACGCCAAGTGAAAGTCCCTCTCGGCGCCGGGATACAAGCCCGGATGACCCCCAGCTATAAATTATAATTCCGAAGATGACGTTCGATCAAGATCCAACCGGTGGCTCACTACAGGATGTGAGTCATAAGGATGTGAGTGTTGTAATGGTACGGAAAACATGACAGTCTTTCGTAGATATCAATGCGAAAGGGATGCAAAGATGTGAAGAACACGATTCCGAGAGCACCATAAACAGCAAATTTGCTGAGGAGTGTGCTATCTACCAGACAGAGGAGTGGAAACGTCTCCCAAGGCAACAAAGAGCCAAGGCCGAAGCTTTATCTAAACTCCAGAAGAAGGAAAGAGAGAATCAGAACGACAACGGCAAGTGCGTAACTTGTGGATTGATCCAAAAGTACTGCATCTGTCGTTCATTCTTCCCTCCAATTAAGTCGCGCAACGAAGTTCAAATTCTATATAATTCGAATGAAGTTTGGCGAGCATCGAATACTTCGAAAGTTGCATTGTTAACATTGACCAATTCACGAAGCTCAGTGTTCATCCCTCAAGACCAAGAGGACAAAACAGAGCTTGACGGCTCAGAGGAAGATACGAGGAGACCGACGGCCCTTTTGTTCCCCAATACTGAATCTGTATCTCTAACAGAGTGGTGGGATACGCTTTCTGAATCCACTAAGTCCTACGGTGTGCGAGTGGTTGTGGCAGATGGTACCTGGCGCCAGGCCAGCAGGATGGTCAAGCAAATGAGGAAGCACAACTCTCAGTTTGCGCGAACAGTTCACTTAGAAAGCCCTGAGCCCGTCATAGCAGAACCACTACGCGAAAGGACATCTAAAACGCGACTTAGTTCTTTAGAATCAATTATCTGTGCATTGAGAGAATGTGATGACAAAAGTTTCGTTATTGAGCGCCTTAAGTATTGTCTGAGGTGCCTGGTTGACGCGGTCGGTGCGCAAACGGGAAAGCAATACTCTCAAGAAGTGAGCGGTTAGGACATTGTATGAACAATGGTTATTATACTTTACCGATGATTTGCTGCTATGCAGAATCACTTAACATGGTTGTTGCCTTCGGATGGTACGCCACATGAGATACTACTTGGATTGCCTTATTCACCGCCTCTATCTTCTGTATTTCGCAGTCGGATACTTCCAAGGTCTTCCTGCATGGATAATCGTACACATTGCTGGATATTTAAAAGAGGATTTGAGCTATTCGCGGTATTTAAGACAAGTCCGTTCCAGTCGTCCTAACCGAAGAGCAGAGCGAGCTATCCGAGACACCAACGGAGCCATCGACATTGCAAGTCTTTCCTGCTCGTGCAAGACGTTTTATATCCTCAACTTAACATGATGAGACCGAAAAACTCTTCACCTGATGTACGTAGAGCTATGCTGATTACGATTTAACACTACAACGTTGTACGTCGTACCCGTGTAAACTGTAGCACATCTGTCATCGGCTTTCCCGCTTGGTGAAAGTAGCAGTGTCTCACCTCCAGTTCGTTCGCTGCTCTTGATTTTCGTGTATTGCGATTTTTTCGACCAGTACAGCAATGAGGAATCTGTCCAACCCTTAGATGGCTAGTTCTTCCAAGAATGTAAAGCATCTTCACCTCTGGAACATAGTCCGACAGAGCAATGTCAACCTACAAATCATTACTAAACGTTACATCAACATTTTCGTTTTGCATTCTTCGGTTTCTCGTACAACGAGCTGCAAGTTACCGAGTTGGTTCCAGAATCGTGACTCACTTTAGTCTAGACTCGAGTTGTGAAGTCCAGGGGGCAAATCTTTGTTTTGATCATCCAACAAGACTGTGCCAAGTTTATTCGCCCTGAAAAGTACTCCTACGATTGGTTGTGCACAAAGCTTTGGTTCATATCTGCCTCTTGTGTTTGCCGAAAAGAGTAGCAAAGCGTCGTAATAATATGTCCGGGTATACAGGAAGACAAGTGCTGAGTCTCTACCGCTCGCTCTTACGCGTACGTCCATATGTCTAATGATAACATGGTAGTATCCTGTGTTGTATTATTCATGTGCAGGAAGCAAGAAGGCTGCCCACGCTCCATAGGAGGCAATGGGCGGAAGAGAAAATTAAGAGCGAATTCCGATCAAACATTCACATCCAGGAGCAAGAAGCTAGGGACAACCTGACTAAGTACGCAGAAACTATGCTCGAAGAACTTGAGGCCAAAAGAAAGTATTTACAAGAACTTGAGGATTCCGGCTTCGGTTTATGATATGCGGATGAGAAATCATCTTATCGTTTGGCACCTTCAATAAGCCGGTCGATGCCTTGTTCTTCGTAATCGGCTTTCTTCATCCAGAATTTGTCGTTCTCCGCGAAGATATCCCCAAGTAGGGCAGCGCCCATGTACACTAGATGTTTCCGCCGAGGAGGGTCCTCGATTCGCAGCTTGAACTTGGTGAGCCGGTTTTCATCACCCTTGAGCACCTCTTTTAGGTAGCGGTTTTGGATATCATGCTCCAAGCGCGACGGTAGTCCCGGGTACATAGTACTACCCCCTGAGAGTACAATACTGCGATAGAACGCGGTGCGCAGATCAATATCGGCACTTTGTATAACGTCGAATACCAAGTCCGATATGCCAGGGGATTCGCAATCTATTAGAGATGGTTGAAAGAGAGCTTCTGACGCCTCGTATCGTTCTCGGCCGATCTTGATCGTCCTTCCATCTGGTAATGTATAATTCTTCACTAATACGGTTGTCTCTTGGGCTAGTTTGCGTTCTTCCGCTGGATCCCTCGCCACGTAACACATTTTTTCTTTAAGCTCTTGAATTGTTTGGAAATCCGCTGTCCTGTTGAATGCGTAGCCTCGGAGGAGCAACAGTTTAATGAGATATCTAGTCAAGTGCCTTCCCGCTACATTCAATCGCTTAGTAAGGTTCTCTGGGACATAGCCATCATATACGCAAACAACGTGTGTTACACCGTCTCCTGAGTCTACTACTACCCCGGTCGTCAAACCTGCAAGGACGCCCACGAAATCTCGATTACATTACATCAATCTACCGAGCAGACCAGAAATTCGTACCCTGAGCATATAAAGTCAGCATAGCTTGTATTGACACATGCACGGAGTCAAATTCGTATTTTTCAAACATTGTTTGCACCATTCTTGATCTGTTTTCTTTGCGGTTCAAGGGAGCTTCCGTGAGTAAAATGTTTTTGCCTCTGGTTTCCACTTGCAACTTATCGTGGAATGTATAATTCCACAGGTATTCCATGTCCTCCCAGTTAGTGACCACTCCATTCTCGATTGGATATTGAATTTCCAATGCCTGTCTAGCAGCGGCAGCTTCATCTCCCACCATGATATCTTTGATGGGGATATCCCCAATGACATCTTCTTCCGCTCGTAAGACAGGGCGTCCAACCATCGAAGGGAACACATGCCGAGGGATATTTTCACCGGCGAAACCACATTTGACAAACTGTAAGTTTTCAAAGACACCATGAAACCAAAAAGGAAATGAATAAAGAGGGCTTTGCGCTTTGTAAAAGACAGTTCAAGAAAGCTTACCCCGGTGCCATTGTCGCAGACAATGGTATCTCCTGCTACTGCCATACTCCCCTAATCCAAGAGACACAATCCCTAAGAGAAAAGCTCAGTCAGTGCAAACGACAAAAGGAATATCATAATTACTATCCATGATCTTCATTAAACTGTATGCAATGCATGCCGATGCCGAGGTATCAAGTTTGTTTTGTTTTGATAAGTCGAAGCAATGTTTGCTCTTTTGGCCCAAAGTTTTTGGGGCGTCCTACTTCAAGTTGGGGTCAAGACTCTGTTGATAGGCTTATGGAGCATTATCGTGATGTAAGAGTGGGAGCTTATGCACTATCTGATTGCTAATTGTATACGGAAGTAGGTGAACGAAGGGTCTTGTATACCTCTGCACGGTATCGACGCATTTATAGCCTGGTTGGAGGGCAGAAATCACGCTGGATGAAATATGGCTCAACCCGCACGACGCAATGTGTCGTTTGGAGCTGATGAGGAGGAGGAGTACGACTTGAACAACAACTCGGGATTTGTAAGCCATCAATCCGTGGCATTTTCACCGCAACGAGGCCAGGACTACCAGCGAATCACTTCGTCCACCTGGCCGACTGTCAATGGCAACATATTGCCTGTGAAACGGAAAGCAGTTGATTACTCTGAAGATTCCGATATTTGCGGCACATTGGGAAAA
The DNA here is from genome assembly GCA_001687465.1 of Halocafeteria seosinensis. Taxonomy (NCBI): domain Eukaryota; class Bigyra; order Bicosoecida; genus Halocafeteria; species Halocafeteria seosinensis. The sequence continues at coordinate 49,390 of LVLI01000414.1, forward strand.
GTGGGAAAATGGAGAGGCAAGCCTGCACGCTACTTTGTTGTCAAACCGGCGACAGTGCTCCTCTATTATAAGGACAAGGAGGACATGGAACCGGAAGGGTGTGTTATTGTGGATGACATGAGAGCGACATCGGCCTACGACGACGAAGCAGAGTGTACGTTTCCACAGTCAAAAAGTTTGTAGCGAAAGGCGATGGTCACTAAATATGTTTTTGCTGATGTGTTTGCAGCTGGGAAATCTGAAGGATCCCGAAAGGAGCAGCGCCAAGCCCATAAGAAGAAATCCACGATTGTGCTCTCACCAGCTCTTGTTTCCCAAAAGCAAGTTGAGGAAGATGACGAAGAGAAGTCCCAAACAAAAAAAGTTAAAAAGTTTGTCCTCCGGGCACAGGACGAGCAAACGGCAGAAAAATGGATCGGAGCGTTTAATGCTGCGGTAGGGCAAAAGCGCCGGAGAAGGCGCTCTTCCATGAAGAAGAGCGGTGGTTTATCCCGATTCGGAAAGGCTGTGCAGGAGAAGATGCACCAAATGAAGAAACAAAAGGCTGGACTAGGTGGTTTAGGAGGGGATGTGTCAGACGAGAAGTACAACAAGTTGCTTTCCAAGTACAAAGAGTTAGTTGGATCCTATAAAGAACTAGCGCTACAGCAATCGAAACTGATTAAAGTTGTGAAGGTGACAAAAATATTGAAAGATGTCATGTGGGAGGCCAACTCGGCTATGCGGTCAATTTTTCGGGAGCTCGGTGTTCCCCTATCGTCGATAGACGAGGACAGAGTACACATATTGCGCCAAATCTTGCCGCAGGATCTTGCGATGAAGTGCACGGAGTTGATCTCGTCTTGCCAATACTTGCGCCGTCTTCTTGGTGATAAGCAGTTTATAAGACATTTTATACAGCGATATATGACGAAAGTGGCCGACGACGATACAACAGGAGTCATACCATCTAGTGGGTCTCTGCACTTCACGCGCTTTCTTTCCCACCTCATTTTGGGAGACGGGTATCAAGAGGACAGTTTGGTTGATCTCGCAAAAGAGGTCGTCGACAATCCAACCGTTGCAAAAGATATGCGTGCCTCAGTCCAGTCTATCCTTGCATCGTGGGCTGCTTTATTCCCGTCATCTGCGGGATCATTGTTACGATCCTTGGGCGATTCAGTGGACGTATGGGATTATGCATCTGTTACTGGTAAAGACGAAGAATATGAATTAAGTCACTCCGTGCTGCATGCCTCATCTAAGCAGCATAACCAGCTGGAGAAAGACTCCCAGTTCTACAAAAAAGTTCTTGAATACAGAAAGAGCAGTAGTCGGAGAGAAGGCTACGAACCTATGAACTCCAGTGGTGTAGCCGCACAAAATCTCGTATCAGCGTTTGCAACGGCGGTATTACTGCATGATGAGCACCCCGACTATCCCCTGGAGACTGCATTACGGGATTATCTCGCGCTTTATGATCCTGCCAAAGTTCGCAAGGTTCCTCGTATACTGGAACACTTCGAGCATGACGAAACAAAGCTAGTTGCCCACTTAGAAAGGAAATACCGCAGACCTTTTCGTGTTCCGTATCTGCCCCTGTCGAGACTGCCGTTTGCTCCCGGAGTACTACTCCGTCCGCATTGGAGTGCTCATCATTGGGCCCAGTTCAACGATCTATATCAAGGTGACCCAGACAATTTCGAAAAGGAAGGCAGTCTCGATGATGAAGAGGATGATGACGATGATGAATCAGTTACACTTGATTTCGGAGACGGTGTACGACTTGATTTGGACCTCACCCACGAGGACCAAGATAGCAGTCTCGACTCGGCCAAAGTTGACACAGTTCCAGGGGTCCCAAACTATGGAGACCAGGAAGAATGGGTTCCCAACGATTCCGTCAATCGTTGCTCTGTATGTTGTCAGGAATTCTCTGTGTCGTCGCGAAAGCATCATTGCAGAGCATGCGGAAGGGTGGTTTGTCATGATTGTAGTAAGCACGAAGTTCCTCTGCCAGAGTTCGGCTACTGGCATAAAGTGCGTCAGTGCGATGACTGCGTCAAGCTTTTATAAGACCAAATAATGAAATATAAACCTAAAAAAATATCATACAAAAGATAGTCGTGCTGCGCTTAGTTTATTGTACAGTACAAGTTTTCGCGCTGGAATGGTAGTCGATGGTTTTTCCCCTTGTCTAACAAGCACAAAATGATATCTAAAGCATTCTACGAACCAATTTATTGATCTCATGCTCGCGTAATCCAGCGTCACCGCCTTCGTTGTAGTGCAATAATTTTCTGTTAAACCCTCCGTTAGGCGAAGAAAGCTTGAATGGCCACAGGAAGTTGTTGGCTTCCTTGAATGCCGGGCCAACGGTGTACAGTTCGTGGATAAGATCCTCGATACAAATTATATCCTTATGGCCCAAAGCATTCTCGATCACGCTGTTGTCGGTAATAGGGACACGCTGTTTCCTCACTTTTGCGTAACCACGCTTATACACGAGTTCCTTTACAGTTTTCAAACTAGGATAACCCCAAGCAATGTAAGGTACAATCAGCTGGAGCATTTGCAACGTAGCCTTGTTCAGACGGACCAAGACAGCATTGTTGACCTGACGAAGACGGAGGAGCTGGAGAATTTTGCGGACCTTGGGAGATACGCCCAAGATACCTTTGATGCGTACAACGAGCGCAAGCTTCGCTTCGGGCTCCACGTAAAAGTTGCCGGTCTTCTTGGCCATGCGTCTCATGTTGACCAAAGAGCGCTCGGCCTGCCTGTACTCTCGTACATAGCGCTCGGCGCGCTTAAACATTTCACCGCGCTTGGCTTTGTTCTTCTGCAGCAGAAAGATATTCAATGCATGTGTTTCTCGCGATTCAAAGTAAAAGCTTATTATTTTGCTTTGGTCGTACCTTCTTCATCTCCTCCTTGACAGCAGCCTGCTTCTGGCGGCGTTCCTCATTGGCCTTGCGCTTCTTGAGAACGCTTGCAGGGACATGACTGCAAAGCGAAACACAAAATATAAAGAAAATCGAAACACATATGGATCAAACACCGCCTCTTGTAACCCAGACAGACAGTAGAAGGCCTAACATCGCGGCCTCTCTCTCTCTGGATAAGGTCTCGTATACAGGGCTTAAAGTCCCATCAAAGCTCGGATTATCCCCTTGCAGACACTATGTGAGAAACCCTCAATGCACAATGTATAGTTAACCATATATACCATCTGAGTAGTCATATATCTCGAGGAAAACATGGCAGAGGACCTCCGGCCCCAAGAAAATACAAAAAAGGGCGAGGAAAACTGCAAAGGGGGCACTTAGGGGAAGCATCGCTACGGGGACGCCTCAAGGCACAGACACCTACGTTGCCTTCTTGTCCAACTCGGATAGTGTCAGAATATTAGAGCTCATTTTGCTTTCTTTGCGTTGTCACTGGACCAAATAACCAGGGAGATCCTGTGAATACCTATATATAAAGCGCAGCACGATTGCTGAGCACAAAACCATCGACATCAAGGGGGTGGGTGCTTCCTCCCACCCTGGTGCGCACTCCGGGCGCTCAGCCCGGTCTAACTTCAACCACCTGTGCTGAAGGCAGCCTGAAGCATTGCAGAAGCATGATGAGACACCACAGACTGAGACATGTTTTCTGCTTGTGTGGATTAAGCGCCGGAACGACCGGAGACTCGGTGGGTGATGTCGAACGGTCCCAGAGACTCTCAGTTCTGTCGCTTTAAGGAAGGGAGGCCGTAAACCAGATTAGAGATTCTTGTATTCGTTTTATTTTTCCGTCGATATAGCTCGTGACAATGAGTGTCGGTCCCCTGTTACGCTTGCTTATCAACAACGGGCGCTCATCCTACTACCACCTTTGCTGTTTCTGCGTCAGAAGTTACAGAAGATGCGGTGGTAAAACCCAGGGCTTTTATGAACACGCGAGGTTGCTGAAGCCCTTCGTGCCGCCGTGTAACCTGCGCTGAATTTCTCAATCTCTGCGGTGGGTGATATATCTGATAATGCTTCTCCGATCTATATCCGTGGATATCCACAGCTGTGGAAGGTAAGGAGGAAAACTCGGGTTGTGGAATTCTACAGATGGTGCTGAGGAAGACTCATGAGTCAAGACCCAAGTTGTCGTCTGATATCCTACATGATTCCCCTGAATGAGGCGGCGACCAAACTCTCATGGAAGGACGGTAGCACTCCAAGGACTTAAAAAACAAGACCGCGCTCACCCATTCCAACCAGGGCCGGAAAACATACCGGCACGAAACGTAAACCTGGGTGGTCACAGGCATAGGCCTCCTCCCACCGTAGATGTCTCAGTCTGGGCCAAACCATGACCCCGATGGTCGGAAACGTATACGTCAAGGAGCTTTTGCCCCTGAGCATCTAACATCACAAGATCTCCTCTATGACTCCCGGAAACACGAGGCTTCCAATCAACGTGGAAGCTCCATTCTGAAAGGGACCCAAGCATAATATCTCGCAACATATTGTGCCGGGAATTACGGAAGTCCCCAATGCTTACCATAATCTTGCCCATCTGAAACTTCATCGCGAAGAAGGCAAGACTGACGGCTGCTTGGCACGGAGAGTGCCAAATCGTATAGGTAACGTTCTTCAGACATGGCGAGTACTTTGTAATGAGACAGAGTAAGGCCAGGGAACTGGCGATGGCACTCGGGTCGTACGTAGAACAGCCCCAGGGAAAGAAATTGGACGTTGTCATCCTGGGCGACTCGAAACCAGGCTCTCGGAAAGGTGGGCTGTGGTGATGTGTGATGTGAAGCTCCGACCTGTGCTGCAGGCTGTGTACAGGCTGTGCAGACTTTTTGAGTCAGATACCGTCATGTACTCCTACTGTGGCCAGAGTAAGCCTGGTCCATGAAACCAGCGAATATAACGAGTTGGCTGGCTAGTTGTATATTAGGTTATGGACGTCCAGAGAAACTTTACTTTCTTTGATCCTGAAGTGGCTAAACGCCTTAATCATCAGGTTGACCCACCCGCACCACCCGCCAAGCCTGGGCGGGACCCGCACACAGCATTGATGGGCGCGTATTGCTTCAGTATACCTTATTGAATATGTTTTATAACGTACCTTCCCGCGGGGGCGCGTGAAGGGGGTCCCGATGAAGGGTTTATTGCTAGAAACTTTGTTTGGGAAGTGGGTTTGATGTGAACTCTACCGGAGTAAGACGTGCTGTGTGATCAGTGACGCTACGCGACTACAGACACGTTGCAGTGGGATCTGTTTCTTGTGGACATTGTGTTACTACACCACACACATCCGGTCCAGCTCAGCCTTCGCGCTCCCTCAAATCCACCGTTAGGGTGGGTACGTACCATGTTCACTCGGAGACCAAACAATTTATATTATACAATCCAGGAGTCTCCTCACCCAGTGGGGCTGTGTTCGTACAACAGACAAATGCAACATATATTCATTTCCATGTTCTGTTTCCTTGCTATCCTTCATCAAGTTTGGCATCCGTAAGCTGACGAGTTCTTAACTCCTGGTTTGCTTTTTTGCCTAAGTGCCACCAAAACTCAACTGCCCTCCTCCCCTTGCTTCTCCCCTTGCTATGTTTTTTGTAGTTTGCTTGTTAACATCCTTATTTTGCCTGGCCTCCCCTTGCCCCCTTCGTGTTCCTCTTGCCATGCTTTTTGTAGTTTGTTGGGTAACCGGACAATCTTTTTTTTTTTGACCACCACCACGGCTAAACGCCTTAATCATCAGGTTGACCCACCCGCACCACCCGCCAAGCCTGGGCGGGACCCGCACACAGCATTGATGGGCGCGTATTGCTTCAGTATACCTTATTGAATATGTTTTATAATGCTAATTATGTTTGCTTGTAAAATGAATTGCTGGAGCATGTCGTATGAAGTATGCTGCATGGGGGGTTCATCACCTTGACCCCGCCGCGGCCTGAGGAACATCACCTTGACCCAACCTCGTTACCATGGGTGCACTATCTGCTACTCAAATACATTGGATGACAGTACGAGGCCTCGAATGACTTTGTCCAAAGAGCGTGAATATTAATGCAAAGCGGCATTTCGGAGCATGACCCCAGAGGTAGCGCTTGACCCCAGGCGGACCATGTTGACCGCCAAATTGCACTCCAATAATCATCAGGTTGACCCAGCCAGACGACCGGGACAGCATCACCTTGACCCAGCCTGTTTTGGCACGGAGGGAATTTCTCCGAGTGAGACACATTGGATCTTAGTATGAGGGTTCCAATGGGCTTGTGTAAGCGGTGTAAGTA
>LVLI01000415.1:0-69895 GCA_001687465.1 Halocafeteria seosinensis
ATATAGTCCACTAATACGTTATTTATAGCGCTACAAAAGTCTGCCGGCTCTGCACACAGCCGGGGAGTTGACCACATCCTCTTAACGAGGGGCGGTATGCGCCCGTGTTAAGCAGCGACGGGCCCGCTGTTCCTGCAGCCTTGCTGACATGCACCGTGCGGGAACAACACTGGTTTTGCTCAGGCGCCTCGTCTGCGCCAACGATGTCAGAGTTACCGTCAAGGCTGAGTCTGGGAGGAGAAGGCCCTGAGCGACGCCAGGACCGGTTGCAGCAGCGCATTTAGGATTAAGTGTTGGTCCGGACTCCAGACGCAACAGTTGTGGCCAATGCCAAGCCCCCATCTGGAGTTCCGTCCACCTCAGTTTCGAATATAGCCCAGATTGTAGTACATTTCCTTCTCGAGGTCAAAGAATGTGCGGCTACCCAGGTCCTTCTGAAGCCACGAAACCGGTTCCCACGTCCGTGCTGGCTCTGAGTAGCTCTTCCAGTGGCCGAGGATCCGCTTGTCGTGGAGCCACTGTGGAGCCTGAAGTCGATAAACCTCTCGACATCATCTACCGTGTGCGTAGCTCTAGGCGGCCAGTCTAAGCAAGAGAAACCATTTCCCATTGGGTTGGAGCAGGTCACTTGGCCATCCCGATAACTATCCGCAGATTACAGTAGTTGATTTGCGACGAGGGCGCCATCAACTTTGCCCTTAACTTTCCTCACAATACAGTAATGGCAGCCAAAACCACCTCACTCATTACCAAACCATACTACTTTGTTTGGCCATTCGTCAATTTATCTACATTGCTATCGTTTATCGTGAGAGCCAACAGTGTCCTGCTTGTTGTCGACAGCGTGTGACACGAGGTCCTTAGCATCGAAATCTCCAATAATTCTGGCATCCTTCCCGCAGCTGCGCATTGGAACAGTCCACTACACTGTACTCATCAGCCCGTCACACATGTACCATCAAAGGTATGTCACAGCAGCAGAGTGGACCTTCGAAGAACCAGCTCCAATCTAAAGCAATACGAATAGTCCGGCATGCTGCCTTGTCAAAGGGCCTCGTATACGATGCCGATTGAAGCTATACATCATCACTCAAAGTTCACAAGCTCAGAGGTATACCTTTTAAGGTAAGTATTCACCAAGTTTGCTTCGATTGTCAGGAGCACCCAGTCTAGATATTTACACAGTTACAACAGCAATGCTTGTTGATTGGTTTCGTTGTTTGCTTATTGTGTTGTACCCTCTTAACACTTCAGTGCCGGGGAAGTCCATCATCGGCCGTTTATGGAACAGATCCGGGAGTTTGGCTAAGCGCACAGTGTCCCAAACGCAGAGCCATCATGATGCAGCGAGATGCAGGTGATTCTATCCCACAAGCTCTGTTCAAAAATGCTCGCCAAAATGGGAACTTAAAGCTGGCGAACCGAGAGATCACACGTCTTCCGCCAAGTGCCTGGAAACTACACCAAGAAGTACGTTGCGCCCGACGCTGTAGAGAGACAAGAGCTTGGTGAGTTTCCAGGCTCACTCATTTCGTTGATCTCTCCTTATGAACACACAGGTGACGGAAAATGAACGTTGGTGGGACAATGTTGATCTCAGAGGAATCGACCTGACGAACAACAAATTGGAATTCGTACCGGAGGAAACATGTGATCCGGAACAGGAATCAGCGTGGATGTCTGTGGAATCCATTCGGCTATCCAACAACAAGCTACGATCCTTGCCTGAAGGAATTGGAAATCTGGAGTTCCTTGTCAGCTTATATGTCGACAAGTATGTTCCTTCGTGTTGTATCTGTTCGTTCGTGTGACCAAGATCTTTTTTGAATTGAAACGGCAGAAACCATTTGCAAAGCGTACCGTTCTCTTTGACTGCTTGTCATTCACTACGAACGCTAGATCTCTCTGAGAATTCTCTCACGTCCGTCCCCGAAGAACTTTGCCGTACGTCATGCCGAATACAAAGTGCGGTGTTTTGACACTAACACCACCGATCCTGTTTGCCTTGCAGAGCTGAGAAACCTTGAAAACTTATACTTAAACAGAAACAGACTGGAAAGATTGCCAGAAGATATAGGGTCCTTATCGAACCTGTTAGAACTCAAAATTTCGGAAAACCGCCTGGTCGAACTCCCTCGAGGAATTGGCAATCTTGACAAAATCAAAACACTTGATATCCATGATAATCGTATATCGGAGCTGCCACAATCCGTTTCAATGCTGCACAATGTAGAGACACTGGACGCGCGACGGAACAGGTTACACTCGATTCCTGTGTTGCCACAAACTCATAGTCTCCATTCGATCTTCTTGGGAGAAAATCGGCTTCAAGGTATAAGCTCAGAAAATCTCAAGCAATGTCCCAACCTCTCCATCGTCGATCTTTCGGATAATAGGATCAAAGAACTAGACACAGGTTTTGGGAAATTGTTCGGTTTGGTGACACTGGACTTGCGTAACAACGATTTATCTAGTCTTCCCTATACTCTCGGCTTCGTTCATTCTCTGAATAAAATAGCTTTGGATGGAAATCCACTGCGAACTATACGACGAAGTGTATGGAGCGCTGGTGCGGAAGAACTGAAAAAGTACTTACGGTCACGCGCCCCAGAGGATCTGGCCCACCAGCTAGAGGAAGAGGCAGCCGCGGCCTCTGCGGAACTTCGGAAGGCTGGTCAGATTGCCAAACGAGCCGGAAACCATGCTGGGTCGAATTTGGGCCCAAGGGGATATATTGGCCAGTCGAGGGGGATATATCGTAACCAAGACGGTGGCGCATTTGATTTTGTCGAGGATGTCCGCTCAGCCAAATCTACGGGAGGCTTAGACTTGCATAATCGAAAACTGAAGCATATCCCCACAGAGCTGTGGTCCGAACTGTCCGATGCTTTCAAGGCGAATGAGGATATTGCGCCTAACGCATTCTTTGATAGGTTTGAGTCGCAGGGGGCCGAGAAACAAGCCGAGGGGAATCGGCTTCAAACAATTGATCTCAGTGGAAACTTGCTCACTTCGAGTTCGTCGTTGCCGGAAGGTCCACTTGCCGTGTTTCAGGATGTGACGAGATGCCTCCTTAGTCGGAACCGCTTTGCGACGATCCCAGACCCAGTGCTGCAAATGGAAAATCTCCGTGAACTTGATCTTAGTCACAATGACTTAACGAATGATGCTGTGGAGAAAGCTTTATCAGTGGCGGTGGATATGGAACCATCCATATTAAAGACCCTGCGGTATCTGGACCTAAGCCATAACCGACTAGAGCGTGTACCCAAAGGGCTCGAGCAGTTTATGAGTTTGAATGGTGTAAACCTGTCGAACAATCGGGTCAAAGAAGATCAAACTGCTGAAGACGCACTATCTGTTCTGACTTTGCGGTCCATTGATTTATCGTGCAACCGCTTAGAGAATGTCCCGCGAGCTGTGCTAATTCTCCCTCGTTTAGAGGAACTTCATTTAGATAATAATAATTTGAAAGCGATCCCTCCCCAGCTGGGCGCAATAGCTAGTCTACATACTCTAGGAATCCAGGGAAACGCTCAAAAAGCAATCCCGCAACACACTGTCTTAAGCGGTACTCAGGCTGTGCTGAAGTCGCTCTCCCGACGTATCGATCCTGAAGAAAGACGACAAATTCAGCAGACGCGTGAGCACTGTGAAAATCAACTACGCGAGGTAGAAGAATACGAAAGATCAGTGCTTGAGGAAGAGAGGAAGCGACAGGCCGATCTAGAGTACGAGCGAAGCATAGCCCCAAAAATTGGATCCGGCAGACGGGAAGCCGAATCCTCGGTGGACAGTAACTCGCGTCCCCCACCATCGCATTCTGAAGGTAATCCTCCTGTCGAAAATATCGAAAGTAGATACTATGCGCATCATAATGAAGGGAGTAAGCCTAGTGGACACCCTATCCGTCAGCCGTTCGACGAGAGAGGTACTAATTCCAGCGCATCACAGGCCCCGCCATCCAGATATACTGCGCAAGACTTAGAGCAACTTCGATCCGACATGCAAGAACTAGAAATGAAACTAGAGAAAGGGGGAATGACTTCCCGTCGGGAGCAACAGTTGAAACGGGATCTAACGCGACGGCGAGCCCAGTTGGTGCAGGCGCAAAACCAAGTAGGTTTAGGCCCTTAAACTTTAGGGTAAATGCAGTCGGAATTGAAAATAATATTACCTTGTAACGAAGAATCTGAGGCTTGATGAATCCGTAGTTTTCAGAAACGTTCCAATTGCTGCTTCGCGGCAGAAGTGGGTGTTGTTGCACAGTTTAAAAACTTGCATTTTTCTCGCTTCCCTCGTCTGCCGCTAAATTCGACTGAATCCTTCCGTTACGTCGTAGTTCTAGCTTGGATTCCTGCAGCTTGAACCTGTAACTTCAAGCTGACGCGACTCGAAGTGGAAGGAACTGAGTTGCTCATTCATCCAAAGTATCGTGAGTAAGAAACCGCAGTACATTATTATCAGGAATGCTTATTCGATGAATCTTCTACATTGACACGTTAGATATTGCTAAGCGCCCCTGAACGAGCATGGGGAGAGTATACGTGGAGAGGCTCCCCGAGGGTCAAGTGTACTCATGCAACTCATGTGGGGCTCATATCACGCGCAATAAGGATGTTTTATGCAAGGTATGCCCGCTAACATCCGGAACGCTCACTATACAATGGACATACTTAATGATCTATCCGATACAGTCATTCCACGGGCGATTTGGACGTGCCTATCTGGTCAATCAAGCGTAAGGAACCTTGAAGAAGCTTGTATGTTCAACTTGCACCGTTATATTGACTGTATGCAGTGTTAATGTCACTCTAGGGACAAAGGATGAAAGGATGTTGATGACCGGATTGCACACTGTATGCGATGTCTTCTGTACACGATGCCATAACCCTGTAGGGTGGACTTATCTACACGCCTTTGAAGAATCACAGAAATACAAAGAAGGCAAATTTACTGGTGCGTATAGACTATCGAAACAAATACTGCTTGACGAGTTCATTTCTTGATATCTGTACTTTGTCTTGTGTATGTTTCATGCAGTGGAGAAAATGAAACTGGTAAAGGATGGATGGAAATGAAGAGTTTAGCTTCCATGCATTTTACACGATGTGAATATATCAAGCACTGGTATACAAAATGATATTTAACATCACCCTCTCTAATATACATGCTTAAAAACAAAAAATCATAAAGAATGTAATAGAACCAAATACGAAAAGTAACCAAGTTGTAGCCCTTTGCATTTGAATTGCAGGCTGATGATGCGCTCATCACAGTGACACGTTGCACTTTGTACACCGCCATATGCACGCTATGCACAAGACCTACCAATGCCGAATTGATATTTCCCGATAGTATCCCATACCAGGGGTCATGGGTTTTATGTACGCCTAGTTACTTACATTTGTAGCGTTTATTTTACCCTTGGAAAGCAGCGCTCGGTGCTGTGGCCGTGAGCAGAGAGGCTCCTATATACTACCGGGAAGATAACCATCAGCACAGGATGGTACTTCCTAATAGGCTAACTTTGTTTCTCTTTGCTTGCTTACTGGTGGTGGCGGGGCAATCTCCATTGGTATCAGGGGCCCGTCGTGGAGGAGCTGCTGTCATGAAGCAGGTGTCGTACTTACAAAAGCAACATGAAGAGGATGTGGCCGAGATTAAACGCCTGAAAGAAAATCTAGAAAAGACAGCGCCGGAATTGGCTAGAGAACAGAGAATGAAGGCAGAAATAGAAGCGCAAAATCTGGAAGCGCAAAAAGAAGCCGCTGCAGCCAACGCTACAGCGGCAGAAAAATACCTGCAAAGCTCGAAAGAACTAGCTCGAAAAGCCGAAGCTGATGCTCAAGCAGCTGCCCTGAAGGCTGAAGAGGCCATTGCAAACCGCGAGGCTGCCGATTTGGCACTTCGAGAGGCAGCCATTCAGGAACGTGTTAAACAGCTAGACCTAGAATTACACCAAGAGAAAACGCTGAAAAGCGAACACGAAGTGAATGCCACACGGCAACGCTTCCGAGAACTAGAAATACAACGGGATACTCTAACAAAGATGCATGAAGCTGCGGTGGCAAATGCCACGCTGGCCGAGAAGAAAGCACAGCAGGCTATGGCAGAAGCTCAGAAGGCTCGTGATGAGCTCGATGCTCAGAGGGAGATTTCGAAAAAAGCAGAATTCGAGAAACGTGCAAGCGAGATGAATGCAACAGCAAGAGCAAAAGAAGTGGAATATGTAAGTCCCTCAACGGGTGTATGACGAATGTAAGATATCACGTCCTTAAACAAATTCCGCAGCTAAAAGAGGAACAACGCACCCTCGAACTGAGAATGAAAACCGCCGAGGAGGAAAAGGCACAATTTTTAGTATGTTTGCATCAACGTTGCGGAATCTGAAGTAATTGAGTTCACTCTGTGTTCATGTGTAACACAGGAAATGCTTGAGAGTGCCAGAAATGCTCTCGAGGAAGGAGAAACGGAGGTTCGGCGGCTAACTAGTACGAGAGAGAGAGAGCTGGTGGAGACCGCTGAGTTGGCTAAACAAGGAGAAAGGGATGCTAATCAAAAGCTGGATGCGCTGAAGGATTCAATGAGTACTATGCGAGAAGAAATGCATAATGCTTCCGCCCGAGCGCTTTCTAGAGAGCGAGAGGAATACTTCAGCCATGAAATCAATCGGACCATGCACCATACACGCCAACTTGAAGCGGCAGTCGAGTCCGCAAAAGCACAATTACAAACAGCAGAAGAACGACGCCGCTCTTTGGAGATTTCTTTGCAACAAAAGCAGGAAGAAACTAGGGCAGCTGAGATCGATGCAGCAAAGAAAAAAAGCGAAGCCGAAGCCAATAAAGCCGAAGCAGAAAGGTTGAAATATCTAGAAGCCATCGCTAAACACGAAGCCGCTGCAAGCAGCAAATGGGAGAGGGAAGCAAATATTCGATTGGAAGAAGTCAAATCCCGAGAAAATGCTCTGCTAGTGCAGCTACAGGATTCTATTCAGCGGAAAGAGCAAACAGAGTTGTTTTTGAAGAAAGCCGAGGAAGAAGCAGCGACTGCACGAGACCAAATGATAACCGAGTCTCGTAAGGCAGAGGCCTCAAAAGCCGAGTTAGAAATTGCAAAGGAAAATGCAACCGTGCAGCGTTTGGCGGCTACTAAAGCAGAAGCCGAATTACAGCAGGCTGCCCTGCAAAACTCCACGGCCATGGCTGACGTCCTCGTTTGGCAAGAGAAACGTTTACTTGCGGAGATTGATAAATCAAAAGTAGAAAGTGAGAAACAGCACATGCAGGACGAACTGGAGTCATTACAGCTTACATTTCAAATAGAAATCGAAAAAAGCAAGAAAGCAATGGAGGAAAGAAGGCAGGCTCAAGCCTTGGCGCATAACAGTAATCTCCAATTGGAAACTGAAGCGGAAAGACGAGCAACCGCGGAAGCAGAGCAGCACACTAAAGAAGCAGAAAAATACGTAGTGGAACGAAGTATAGAGTTAGAGAGACTAAAGGTCAACCAATCCAGAGAAATTGAAGACTACCGAACGGAGCAAGCACGCATTTTGGCTGCAGAAGAAGCAGAGAGGCGTAAAAAGCAGCAGGAGGAGGAGAACCAAGCCTACATAGAGCGCGAGGAGCGTTTAATAAAGAAGCGAGAGGACAGCTCCCTTCGCCAGGAAGAACAGCGCCGGGAAACAGAAAGAGAGCTGTCGAAGCTGAACTACGATAAGGAAATTGAGCAGGCTAAGATACGGGCACAAATTGACGCAGAACATCGTATCAAACAGGAACGGGAGAACGAGGACGTCATCCTCCGACAAAAAGCAGCGGAGGGCGAGGCTAATACAAAGCGTTGGATCGCTGGTATTCAAACTACATTCCAAAGTATCGGCGAGGGTTTTCAGGCTATGCTTGGAAAACATTTGCTGCGAACAATCTTAGGAATAGCTGCCTTCGTTTTGGCAGGGATGGTAGCAAAAGAAATGGCGAATGCTATTGGAGCAGAATTTAGACGAGTTATGGGCCAGCCAACACTCGTAAGAGAAAGCTCCAGACCGGTGGGAATTGTGGAATCCATTAAGTGGACATTGCTAAGCGTTGTTCGTTTCTTCAGAACCCCTTCTATAACCGACGGCTTCAATGATGTCGTGTTGGAACCGCGTATGGCTCAAGCGGTTCGTTCAATGTCCGTGTCGACGAGAAATGCAAAGCGAAATCACGCACCGCTTCGCCACTTCATGTTCTACGGACCTCCTGGAACTGGGAAGACCATGGTTGCTCAGCGGCTCGCGAGGAATTGCGGGCTAGACTACGCAATAATGAGTGGGGGGGACGTTGCTCCGTTGGGAGCAAACGCAGTTGCAGAGATCCACAAACTATTTGAATGGGCAAAACGGAGTAAACGAGGCTTGTTATTGTTTATCGATGAAGCGGATGCGTTCTTGGGTACACGTACCCGAGCGGGTGTATCGGAGCACATGAGGAACGTTTTATCGGCCTTGCTATACCAGACAGGTACTCAAAGCGAGTCATACATGATGGTGCTAGCCACAAACCGTCCTGAAGACCTAGATTCCGCTATTACGGACCGTGTGGATCAGGCTCTCCATTTCGAGCTTCCAAACGAGGCCTGCCGCCGAGCCATGATTGCCCAGTATTTCGAGAAATATATCATCTCCCGTTGCACTGTATCGCCGATGGCGACAAAGCTTGCGAAGGCAATTGCCGGAGTATTGGCAACCAACGGAGTCCATTCTTTTCAAACTGCTGCCAGCAAATGCAAAAGTGAGCAACTGCAACTTCTGCCGGGTACCCACCTGAAGACGGAAAATGGCATCCTGCGTTCCATTGGATGCTCCAGAGAGGGTCCACCGGGTATTACGTTGGAAAGTGTGCTCACAGAGCAAGAACTTGAGAAGGCTGTAGCACGAACGAAAGGATTCAGCGGACGGCAACTTAGCAAGCTTATGCTCAATTATCAGGGTGCTGTTTACTCCACCGAGGAGTGCATCGCGTCATTGAAGTCATTCAAAATTGTAGTTGAGGACGAAGAAGCGAAACTTCGAGACATGCTTCTTGCTGAGAAAATACATGGATATGGTCACGGCTTGATGAACGCAAAAGACGTGCACTTGGAGAACGCGAACGGCATCCTTAAAAACTCCGACCATGAAGGGAGTGATGGTACGGCCGCCGTAACTAACCAATGAGCACGAAACGAGTTGCTCTCACTTATACCCTTGCTGCCGCGTCGAATTAGGAAGCAAATTGCCTCCCTTGTCCATATTGTCTATACCGGAGAGGTCACTCATCCTGTCCTCGCTTGCATACGTCTTCTCATCCCCTTCCAGTGGCAAACCTGAAGAGGAGTCATACACTTGTACAAAGCAATAGTTTTCTTGCGATTGCCGAAGCACGCATTCTTACTGCTAAATGAGAGGCTCCATATCCCACCGAGCCGTGCGAAGACTCTGCATCCTCCGACTAGCATGACAAGCTGTGAAACACAAGAATACATGAATTTTCATTCGCGTTCCACATGTGTTCTTGTGTATACGAGCTCGTACTTTAGCAAGAATGACACAACCAAACGCTAGCATCGACACCACCAGTAGGGCACTTCTGTGATGCTTGTGCCGGTTAGACATTTCCACGATAGTTGCTGCAGCACATACATATGCATACACGTGCAATTTCAGACGGCTCCTTGACCTCAGCAGCTAGTATGCGTACCTATATCGACACCAAAGCTTCCAATTAGCCCAATCAGAGTGATAACTGCACGCACGAAACCCGATCCTTGTAGCTCTGAAGAAAAATGTGTAGAGACAAGTCACGTACAAAATTGCATGCCATTCTTTGTCGCGTTGGCAATGAGGCCTAAGACGGCTAACGGGGCATTATACGCGGGGGCGTCAATGTATATATGAGCCAGGAGGGACAGTAGAATAACACAATAGCAGCCTCCATTGAATCGGCTCCCCGACGCGCCTTCCATCGGGATTGTGTGTGCAATAGAGAGACCACCGTCTGACCACGCAAAGAATATCGTGCTGTTACTAATAACACTGAATCCAATCACAATTTAATACACACATATTTGTGCGTATGCTTGGTTTTACTTCCAAACAATTCTGATTCCGCATAACTAACTACAGTACTACAGTGTCACACACACACACACACACACACACACACACACATGAAGCAACAAAAAAAGTACAGTTGTGGGAGGAATATACAGGGAGACCTATACCTCCGGTGAAATGAAATCAAGGCTGGTGGCTCTGATCGATGAAATCGGTGAGATGGGTCCCGTGGGTATGATTACACTGTATGATGAAATGGGGGACTATGCTGTGCATTTTTGCGACAACCAGCGGGTCAACTTATGGCCAAGTATTGCTCCTACCTATACCGGAAGACGTGTCTGCTACAGGTTACGCTACGCGTGTGAGGGGTGAACCCTACTCGGAACCGGTCCAACGTCTTCACATTGTGTGTGGCGCATCAACGTGACTGACAGTTTGGCCGTCATCAGCTTGCGGAAGTTCCGCATCTCTCTTGTTTCCCATCGGGAGCCCGGTACTTTCCTGGCAATTCTTTTGAGGAGCTTGATTGCGTCTTCCCCAAAGCCGCCGGTCGCCTCTATCTCGAACGGGATCTTTTCCATGTGGTGCCCGTATTTTGTCCACTTCATCTTCTCCGCTTCTGCCGCCATGGTGAGGGGTCTTCCCGCTGTCCTGGCTAGTCTGTCTCCCGTGAGCGAGTCTGGCACTGTCATATCAACGTACAGTGTGCTCGTTGGGCCCTTTTCTACCGGCCTCGCCTCTCCTTCGTTGCGTTTCGCGGATCTACGAGCACCTCTACCTCCACTGGCATTTGACTCATGCAGATGTGGTTCTCCAGTTCCACTGTTATCCCGTCATGAGGGCGGATCCTTTGCGTGGAGTTCCCTTCTTTGCCGCACACCAGTGCGTGTTGCTGCAGCTTGTCGATCGGTCCTTCTCCACAGCAGTCGCCGGATGACCCCGTAAACAACTTAGTTTGCAGGAACCCTAGGCGTAGGCGCAGTGCTACCATGTACTCGGCGTCGGTTAGTGTAAATCCTTTCGTTGATGCTGCTTATAGCCATGCTACTGCTCCGTCCACTTGGCATGCTGTCAGTAATGCTTTCTGCTGTGGGTTCAGCGTACCTTTCAGAGTCCGTGTAGCTACTCTCTGCAACATCTTGCCCAGGTGTTTTTGTAGCTTCGGTTTGCTCCAGTAGCCTTCGTAGTTCGCATCCGGGAGTTCGATCGTTTCCTGTAGCGCGTTCTAACTCTCCGCGAGCCATGGCGGCGGCTTCCTGCGATGAGGCGCGAGCGGGTCCTGCTCGTCTCAAGCCACTTGTTGGATCGTTTTTGACGCGTTGATCGCCCCGGCGATATGCGATACTTCTACTGCGTGGTCTGGGATGACTATCCCCAGTCCTCCTGTCTTCGAAGTCAGTTTGGCTCGTGTAACGGTGTGGGCGGGGAGCTGGTTGCGCTACGCCGTATGCTGTGCCACCGTGGAAGTTCGGTGGAACGTGCAGAAGGGGTAGCATGCAGTCGGTGGCCCAAGGCTCGCACGATAGTGGTAGAAATGAGTTACACCAGCGGTGAAGGGAACAGGTTGATGGCTCTCTTTGGCAGCAGCATAAAGATCGAACCGGCAGACAGGGACGGAAGAGGTGTCTGTGTTCTCCGGGTGCGCAATAACTGTACCCTCACTGCTACGCAAACAAAGAGTGCACCGCCTGCCATCACGACAATGACAGTTCTATAGTGCATGCTTTGGGACGGATTCCGTGCAGAAAGAATGCGTCCGCCCATCGGAAAGCCCCCGTTCCACGCACTTCCACGTGTCTCTTCAAGCGCGGCTTTTCCGTCGTCCCGCCTGCTGCTACGTGGAACTTCCGTTCCACCGTGGAAGCCGAAATAATAAGTGGGTTGACCAGTAGTGGGCAATCTGTGTCACTTGACGAACCCGCAATCACTAAAGGAGGACTGTCGACAAACAAACAGGAGAAGTCGTTATGTAAAGCGACCAAATGTGCAAGACAACATAGTTGCGAACTTGTGGGCAGAAGAAGGCCGTCTTTCCTGTTTCCGCAGCTGATTTTCAGTCAGGTCTAGAGACAAACAGAAGATATGATGCACAAGAGCGAGGAGAAAAAGGAAGGAGGTGTGTGCGATAAGCTCCTGTCGAAAGCTGTATCTAATCCTTGTTTGTTGTGGAGCGGAGCCATCGTCTTTTACTTGCTCCCGCTGCTTCTCCTGTTTCTCCTCCACCCCTCTTCACCGCTGCTAGTTACACGTGTTGTCACCTTCCTGGTGGCATCAATTGCGGCCGTCCGCTTTGTGGATCAAGTGGGCTACCCTGTCGTGCATACCATTGCTACATGGATTGGAAAGGCGCTTGAGAGACTAACGGAACCCAGTTCCTCCACGACGCCGGAGCAACAGCCGACGATGACGACATGTTCTCCGGTAGAAAAAGACGACCATGCGGACGGTGAGAAAGAGGAAAAGCAAGACGAGAAAGAGGAGGACGAAGAGGACGATCCTGATTTCTCTAGGTCTCGACATGCGTCGGCTTCATCCCGAAGGCACTCAAATAATCCCCGGGCCAATGCGGCGCGGGTCAGTTCTGTTCGCATCTCTCGCTCGAGTCACACGAGCAATCCCGCATCTAACTCCAACGACGTAGGTTGGTTTGCTTCGACACCTTCACTAAGTGCGCAAATGAGCTTGACAGATAATCCAAGGTCGTCCATGTACGAGAGTAAAGAAGAGCCGCTCAGCACTCATTCCAGCACACTCCCTGCTGTCACTGCCGAAGAAGACGAACCGGAAGAGGAGGAGACCGCATATGAGCGTTCCAAGGAGCATGGACAACCACAGGCTCCCAATGTAATAGAATCTGTGACAGAAAAGTTAGATGAACGTGCCAGCGAACATCCGTTTAGTTGGCGGCTTTTCCTCGGAACAGGATATTGCTATGTGATCCTACTCTGGTTGTACAGTCAGATAAGCGAAGACATCGGATGGAGCGATATTGAGGTACCAGAGTCCTTAAAATGGCGGAATCTTGTTCACTTGTCCGCTGTCGTCCTCGTCTTCTCCCTTGCAATCCTATTTGCATTCGGAGCTTGGTGTGCTGTCAGGATTTCGAAAGCTGTCTGGCGGTGGCTAATGTGCGAAGTTCGTCGAATCAGGGAATCAAAAGGCGGCAGCCTTTCGTGCGCCAGTGTTTGCAAATACTTGCTGATTGCGTTTTTTTCGTTGTCGTTATGCGTGGTCCCAAGCATTTTGCTGCTTATCATGCATCCCCCATCCCCCGTTTTGATGTTGCGATTGGGACTCCTATGCTGTCTGTTGGTGTCCGGAGATTGCTTCGTACACGAATTATTTAGTCTTCGAGCTCGCTATCGAGGATGCAGCCGCTTTGACTGGACCACATTTTCTGCGGGAGGCTACTTTTGGATGGTTATGGCCTGGGTATACGGTATTCTAAAGCGAAAGCTTGAAA
This sequence comes from Halocafeteria seosinensis, assembly GCA_001687465.1. Taxonomy (NCBI): domain Eukaryota; class Bigyra; order Bicosoecida; genus Halocafeteria; species Halocafeteria seosinensis. The sequence goes on from LVLI01000415.1 coordinate 13,551, forward strand.
TTGAAGACGACGATATTGATGTTTTCTTGCCGACCTCATTGCCCCTCTCTGTGGTCCTCGGAGTATCTGTTGTATTTGCACTTGGAGCATGGTGCACCGCTGGAGTCGCTCAGCTTGTGCATAAGCAACTTAGCCGCTCAGAAAGCCTGCGAATGAACCCTTGTCTTCGTCGCGCCAGCTATCCGGAAACAAAGAGGGCATGAGGTAAGTCCAATAAGGGGTTTCCGTTGTGTTGCGCAAACCGAAAGAGCTGTTGTATCTGTTGATCCGTCGTCCACGGTATCATGTGACAAGCAGTGATGCATCTTTTGTGGTGACTGCGGCAAAGTATGTGTGACCATCATTACGGTTGTACCGTATAGCGTAGCTTTTCGATATCTCGGGGAGAATGAACCAGGGAAAAAGGAGAGAGAGAAAAAAAAATAAAAAAGAAAATTAATGTACAGTCTCTCGGTCTTCTGGGCGTATGCATTGTCATGTAGCACAACCCAAGTGTCGTACCCAAAATGCTTTCGCACCCACAACATATCAAACATGTTCTCATGCAGCTCATGCCTTCGTCTGGCTCTGGTAGCGTACATATTCACGTGAATTGTCCCGTGGTGGTGCTTGTGTGTAGTGTATGGCATGTGTATGTATCATACCACATATTCATCTCCTGGTGATGTTGAAGTTGAAGTGACACGAGGGGGCTACTCGTTTGTACATACATAATACGAGATGCATGCGTACGTATGGAGTACGCGCACATAATATTCATGTAGTGATTTGTTCTCCCCAGATGGTGTTTGCTTCTCTGGCTCTCTCTCTCTCTCTCTGTGTGTGTGACAGGAGAAAGGAAGGAACACAGACGACGTGGGGAACGATGGAGGAGGACGATGTACAATTGTACGTATTATATCTTTCTTTGATCTTTACAAGTGTTTTCACCTCTTTCTGCGTGTGCTTTGGTATTCTCCAGAACTGGATTCGGAGGAGATGAGAGGGGGGATGCTTCAGAAAAGAAACAAAAACGTGGCAAAACCAGCGGAAATGGGGTCTTATCCATGGATGATGTTACTCAGTTGTTTATGCAGTCCGAGGAAGGGTCCCATACCCATCAATCGGCCGATATGACACCGGAGGAAGGAGGGAAAGACGGTCACCACCAGAAGAAGAAGAAGAAAGCAAGTAGCTCGAAAAAGGAGAATGTCTCCTTCGAATCGTTTGGATTGAGCCAACAGGTGCTCAAGGGGATTAAAACAATGGGATACAAAACGACCACTCCGATCCAGAAGAAAACGTTAGAGTACACCCTACGGGGAAAGGATACCGTAGCTATGGCGCGAACGGGATCAGGGAAATCAGCAGCGTTTATCATTCCCATCCTGGAGAAATTACAAAGTCATTCGCAGAAAGTGGGAGCTCGAGGACTTATTCTAGCCCCAACCAGAGAGCTAGCACTACAGATATTCAAATTTACCAGAGGGTTAGGAAAGCACACAGATCTTCGAATGGGCCTCTTGGTAGGAGGTGAGAGTATCTCAGGGCAGTTTGAGGTGCTAGCAACCAATCCTGACATCCTTGTTGGAACACCAGGACGAGTCATGCATCTGCTTTCTGAAATACCGGAATTTTCATTGAAAATGGTGCAATGTGTAGTCTTTGATGAAGCTGATAGACTATTCGAGATGGGTTTCAAGGACCAATTGGCACAAATTTTGTCTTCAACGCCTCAAACAAGACAAACCATGCTTTTCAGTGCCACGCTCCCCAAAGAACTGGCTCAATTTGCTCGAGCTGGACTGAACAACCCAGAACTGATACGAATTGATTTAGACGCAAAACTGAGTGAGAACTTGCGCATGGCTTTTTTTACGGTCAGGTCTGATGAAAAACCCGGAGCAACGCTCTGGATCCTTCGAGAATTGATACCCGACTCGGAACAATGCCTTTTGTTCGCAGCAACAAAGCATCACGTGGAGTTCTTGAAAATGTTATTGAAACAAGTGAGTGAGGCATGGTGTTAGTTTTGCATGTTATTAGCGATTACTTACCGCTGCATTTCTTCTAACTTGGCAGCACGGAATAACCTCTGAAGCCATCTACGGTGATATGGACTCTGCGGGGCGACAGTTAAATATGAACAAGTTTCGCCAAGGTGTATCGCATTGTCGCGTTCTGGTTGTCACTGACGTTGCTTCTAGAGGTATTGATCTGCCGCTTTTAGATAATGTTGTAAGTATTTCTTCAAGCCATTCTAGTTTGTGTGCGAGCGCTATTGTGTCGCGTATCTCCGCAGATTAACTATGATTTTCCCGACAAGTCGAAACTCTTTGTCCATCGATGCGGACGAGTTGCACGGCAAAATAGGCGTGGCACGGCCTTTTCTCTGGTTTCGCCCACTGAAGAGCCCTATATGCTCGATTTATTTTCCTATCTCTGTCGTGAGTCTACTTGCGGCTCCCAGAAAGTTGATGATACAGATGGTTGTTATAGTTTAGAGTCTATGACACCGGACCAAGTCCACTATGGGGGTTTTCCAAGATCCGTAATGGATTGGGAGATGGAAAGAGTCCGAGGATACCTGAATGGGGATCCGGATCTAGAGAGCCAGTACAAGACTGCTCTAAACGCCTACAAGATGTACAACAGAACGAAGGGAGAGGCAAGCAAAAAAGCCGTGAGAGAAGCGAAAGAGCTCCGTCAAGACGCAGTGCATCCGCTACTTTTACAGTACACTGGTGAAAACGAACTATCGACTGCTGATTTTGCATCACAATTGAGCAAGTTCAGACCCAATCAACTCATAATGGAAATTGAAGGCGCAAAGCATCGGAAAAACGGCGTAACCCAACTAATCCAAAAAAAGCGGAGCGACCATGACCCGTTAGTCCAATCTAGTTCTATCAGAAAGGAGCCAGAAACACGAGCTGAGCAACCCACGGAACACTCTGAAAGCGAAGAAGACGGCGAAGGAGGTGCCAACATTGAAGAACAAAAGCTCGACAATCCTGCCTTAGCGTCAATCCTTCAAACAGAACCATCAAAGGAATCGGGCAGGAAGTTACCGAAGAAACGCCTGTCAGTGAAACAGAAGCGACAACTGAAGAAACAGGGTACAATAGATACTAATGGAACATCAATAGAACAGCGAAATGGGCAAAAACGGAAGCAAGATCCCAAAGAGTTCCAAGATAGCAAGCATTACATCTCCATGGAGCGACCAGAACAAGAAACCGAACGTCATCTGAGTGTGCACGCCGGAGAATCCGCCATGCAGCAGATTGATAATAATGTGTTGGACATGGCTCCAGATGAACATGATCAGCTAAACCGTCGACGAAAAGTGAAACATTGGGATAGCAAGAAGAAGAAATATGTGCAAATGACTGTAGAGGAATTGGCGGAGCAACGTGGAGCAAAGCGCCTTAAAACGGAAAGTGGTAAGGTGGTGCGTAGTGACGGTCAGGAGCATGGCCAGATATATAAAAAGTGGCAAAAGAAAACAAAGAAGAGTATTCAAAGTGCGGGCACGGAAGAACAAAACATGGGCAATGGCCGTCCCTCCATTGACTGGAGAAAGGGAAGCAATGACCCACGTCGGTTCATGCCCGAATTCAGGAAGCCCAATGCAGCGGCACAGGACGAAGACACCGCAGAGGAAGCAAAAGACGAACTAAGATCCCCAGAAGACATCGCCAAGAAACGTACTGAGCAGTTCAACAAGAAAGTTAAGAATATGAAGGGTGGCATGAAAGCCGCGAAACAGAAAGGACTTGTCAAGGATAAGAGGAAGACAAACCCGAAGATTTACCGGGGAGCTCCTACCCGGAGCAAAACAATCATCAGATCGAAAGCTGGAAAACGCAGACGATAACTCTGGAAGCAATAAATTTAGCACATGGGCTTTCCATGTGAGGAAGGTGTTGTATTTGCGGCCTTCGTGCAGTTACCGATTGCGCTGTTGTTCCTTCGTCTTCATGCGTTCCATAGCCCGTTCTGCCATCCTTTTACGTTTACGCTTCTTTTCCTTCTCTTTCTGCTCCTTCTTTCTCCGAATCTTTTCTCGTTCTTGCTGGGCTTTCTTGCGGTCCTTGCTCTTTATCTGAGACTTTGGTAACCCAACATCTTCTGGGTAGAAGTCGTCTTCGTTGACACGAACCTTGGACACTTCAGGTTGCTCTAAGATATAGTCTTTTATCTGCGACAACCCGAGAGAGAAAGAAGTATCCTCTTGGAAAGAAGAGAGCTAATATGCCTTGCAACACTGCTCGTACCTCCAGTGCTCGACTCTTCCTGGCTGGCTTCTCTAGCAGGAGTATCATATCTTCTTCTGGTGTATAAGGTGTTACTTGAATGCCGTCCGTTTCTAAGAGAGCTGCAATGCTGTTGAATCTCCCTGGTTCCAGCTCACGAAGGCAATGAGCACGTCATGGCGTACCTGCCCATTTCGAGCCCAGTTCCCCGGCTTCGCCTTCCTCGAGTTTCTGGTTTAGTGTTACAAAGAGCATGTTGCTACTCCGGGAGGAGGACTGGTCTTGGATCGCAGCATTCCTTATTTTTTCTTGCCTGTACTTCATGTCAGCCATGATACTATACACCCACGACGACGGCGTAAAGTGGAAGTCCACATACCATTCGGGTGTGTCTTCATGCCACTCCAAGGATTCCTCCTCGTCTTCATTCCATTCCTGTGGGTGAGAGCACCAGTGAATGTACCACAAGTATTGGATTAAATGAGCTTCAGTGGTTCTTACTTGTTCTAATTTATCCACATCAATGACGCGCCGTTGTATTGGAGAAGCATGGGCGATGGACGACCATCCGCAGAGTATCACCGTGCATGATAATACCACCACATGGATCCCGGTCATAGCTCATGGACGTGCATTATTATCAGGGAGGTCTATTACAGATGCTGCTAACAATTCAAACTTAATGAAGACTATTCTTCAATATTGCTGTACTTCCTGCGGGACTGGAGTCGGGTATACAAATCCCGGAATTCAGAATACCCATGGCAGCGATTGTTCAGCAGCAGCATACTCTTTTTCGTCGAGCACCGGATAGTGCACACTTGGTAGTACGTGCGCTGACAAAAAAAAACAGGCCTCTTGGTTAGTGCTTTAGCATCGATAAGCAGGAGGGGTGCAAATTTATCTCGTTCTTCGCGCAGTTGAGATGGTTTGCGGGACTTGTGGCTTGCTGAGGTTGTCGAGACATTTATCACCATTATCCGTTTGTTTCCAAAGAGGACTTTGATCTTCGCCATTGTCTTGGTCGTCGTCATCTTGTGTGTGCTGTTAGAAGCCTGGTTAGTCCCTAGCTCTAATTCTAACCGAGGATATATTTTGTATCCAACCCTTGCTTCTTTTCGCGACAACTGGCCGCGCGATGGACGAATGACACTCTTGAACTCCAGAGTATCCGGCCGAATCCGTAAGACGACAGCTCGAAGATCACCCAAAACCATTTGACAATAAACTATTTAACCGTGTCCATTACCACGGTACAGTAATATACACTTGTCTCTACCGGTAAACCTTTTATTACTCCAATAACTCCAAAAAAGTGGACATGGTATGATTGGCGACAAAATTCTCCGATTTCAATGAAATAGGCTTGGTTTGGAACAGACGGAAGGCATTTCCGAGAGAAACAGTTTCAAATCAGCGTCAGCAGATCACGGTTTTCCGCCGAAGATGCTGGTTAAAAATGCCCGGTATGCCTCCACAGATGTATTATTCAAAACCTAAACATTTAATGAGGCCTTGCCATGGGGTTTTTGAGTTTGGATCGAGTTCAAAGCGGAAGGGCCGAATGTGTTGACCATCGACAGTCTCACCAAGCGGGTATTCAGCCATATCAACGGCTGGTAAAGCTTGGGTTGGATTTCCGCGTGATAGTTAACGATAAAGGTCAATAATTTGCAATAACCATGAGTTCTTTGTTATGAGAGTTCACGCAATTGATAGTCAGCTGAAGCTTGATAATTGGGGATTCTTGCTTCAACTGAATCGCTAGGGAATTGTCGCTATTAAATGGTCTCATCGGCTGTCGTTCTTGCTGATTTGAGGTTATACCAAAGTGAATAAATTGTTTTGAATCGATTTATTTGGGATAGATCGCTCGTGTCAAGAAAACTAACTCCATGAGCTCGTCATACCATCATTGCCATTGTTCGGATCTAAATCCTGGTTTTCTAATTCACGAACGCTATTAAGTGCCGCCTTCCTCTATGTACACCATTTAATTTTTTTTGGGGAGGGGGTGCTGAAATGGCGTCAGCACTCTGGTATTTGAGTACAGCACAATTCGTCACGATTCTGGCCCACTGGATTGTTTCGATCGTTGGGGATTTCGTCCCGCTCAACAAGATTGACCTTTCTTGGAGCGAGAATACCGAGAAATTTATCAGTTTTTCCCCGGACAAGATTTGTCTCATTGATTCGTGATTTTTATGAGCAGTAGTCTAAGTGCTTCGGTCGAGAGCCTGAAGATGAAAGGAGTTGATCAGAGGGTTTTTCAGAGTTTGTACACTGAGCTTCGCTCATATTCGGTTTGCCGGTGGAAGTTTGAAATAAACTCGTACTCGATGAACAGTAGCTTTAACTCTGTGGAACGGACAAAATTAACTGATGGAGATGACATTTGCCATCGGATACAAATTTTCGGAACTCAGAAAACAAGAGCCGATTTGGAATTGGTTCTGATAGTTATAGCTTGACGTTTCTTGCCCAATCCGACGCTAGTCGGTGCTTTCGTTGTAAAAGTCCGAGCGTTTTTCTGAGAACTTTCCCCGCTCCTTAGCAGAGGAGCACGTGTGTCTGAGATTTTATTTTGCTTTCTCTCGTCCGACAACCAACGTAATGCTCTCCCCTCGTCGAACGATACCTCCAAGTTTTAGATACTGGAGTGCATGAAAAGTATTCTTTGGCTTGTAAGGGTTAAGTTGCGAGCGAAGTTACCGAGCTGTATCTTTGACTGACTCTCTGTGCGGTCATTGTGAGCAGGGCTCAGCGAGCGGGATGTGATAAAAACAGTGTAGTTGTTATAGGTGTGGCCTGAGGGAATAGTTACTGAATAAATAATAAATATGGTAAATGGCAGTGGCGACAGAGTTTGCGGTGGCTTGAATCCACATCCATGACGCGTCGTTGTATCGGATAAGGATGGGCAATGGACGTCCATCCGGATAGTACCACTGTGCATAATAATACCACCATATTGAGCTAGGTCACGGACGTGGATTATTATCAGGAGGTTCATTAAAGACGCTACTCACAATCCGAACCCTAGCTGAAGAGAGTTCTACTGATTCTGCACTTCCTGTGGGTTGGGAGTCGACCGCTAGCCCGGAATACCCGTTGCTACATTTGTACCAAGGCAATATGGAAGCGACTGCTCAGCAGCATACTCTTTTCCGGAAAGCACCAGGCAGTTTATGCTTGTAGTAGGGGTCCACTCGACTTGTGTGGTGCTTATCCCAGAACAAGGAGATGAACGTTCATGACCGGAGCAAATTTTCGGCCGATTTGCGATCGCTGTGCTATGGCGTCGACGATTATTTGGCTGGAAAGATATTGGTCAGCTCTTTTTGGCTACCAATTCCGCTTCGAAATCGCGTCGCTTCACCATGCACCAAAGTGACGAGCTCTTCGAAGAAGTTACACCTCCTTACGTGGACCATAGCTTCGTTCATCGATTCCACGACGCTAGAGCTAATCTTACCATCGTCCTTCTACTTGTCTTCTCGGTTGGTGCACGGTAGTATTTGACAGGCCTCGGAAGCGTACCACGCGTACCAGTGGTAGTAAAAAAGCTGTCGTGAGTGTCTCAGTCCTCAGCTCAGCTGAGTCAGCTGCACAACCGTCTACAGGTACCGGTATACGTCTTCCGGTAGGAGCAATACTAATACACACGCCTGCAGTGCCATTCGCGCGAACTGTGTGGTGCGAACGCAGGTTTGCACTCTGGTCGGGAATTCACGGATGACATGATCCCAAGCTGTAGGTTCAAGTATATCCATGTATATCTCTGGCAAGCTAGTAGTGCTGGTAAGTGTAAACATTGTGAATCACGTGCTTGTGGCATGTGACGTCGCCAAAATTCTCCTCTAAATCCATGTTGAAAAAGTTACGTGACCGGCAGAATCTGACTGGGACGAGGTATCCACCGTGATCGACAAGAACCTACAAGCAAAAGAATACACCGTGTTGAGCACTGAATTCAAACCGACGAGGAGTTACATATTCGCTCCATAACTACATTTGAACGTTCTTGGACCATTACAGGTATACAGAGTGTATTTGCTAGGCAACGAAGTACCGGAGTAGCTAGTATGTTGCTGGGTATACAGTCTGAAGATAACATGCAGGGACTGCGCCAACTTGATTGACGTCTGTTATTTATCTCTTCTGGGCTACATGAAGATTGTACTGGAGCCGTTCCGTCCTGGGGAGTGTGCTACCCGTTCACGGTAAAGTCGGTGAAACAGAAAGTTAGCAGTGTTCCTGTACAACTTCCAGCAATTGCGCCCACCTGAGCCATTCTACCAGCGTCCGCAGATAGCAGCCCATGTATGGGCTAATTCCTTCAAGCTCTGTCTCACCTAATTCCAGAGGAACAGTCCAACTCTTTGCCAATTCACCACACATACTACGGCGACAGCCACACTGTATCGTTCATTGTGATTTCGTAATTCGCGCATATTTAAGGCGTATTTTTCACGAGAAAACCACAACAGTCAGGTCAGGAGTTGAAACGGAATTCCTCAAGCCGATTGCTGGTGTATTTCGTTGGAGCTTGTAGGACAAACTACTTTCGATAGCAATTACCCGTGACACACAACGACTGAAAAAATTGATGTGCAGCAAAAATGGGGACGAGTGAACCACACAAAGCCCCTGTCTGGAAGTTCTTCCACTAGGCAGCGGAGAAATCCTAACCGTGGTATTCAACCAACGAGCTGTGCAGTAGTTCCCCGTGCTGCTGCCAAGAGTGCTACCAGTGCAGTTAGTTTCAAAATACAGCGGGTTTCATAGCACTCGCAACGAGGCTGCCTTCACCAAGGATTCAAGTGCTTTTGTATCCTGCAGCGTCTTAATCAATTCGACACCAACTAACCCACTATCTGACCTGAGGTCTTCACGCTCAAATGGATACATATCCGAGTCAGCTCCCTTAGTCAAAGAGCTGCCATGCTGCTGCTCTTGCTCAACCCAACTGGAGTTTTTCAGCACGTGTTTACTGTCCCGGCGTTTTTTCAGCAAATTCAGTCTATGTTCTGGAGAAGCGTCATTGAGCCAATTCACGTCACGGAGTCTTCGCAAAACATTTCCAACGCGCTCTAGGTATCTTTCCGCATCTCCCGGAGGCAGCTGCTGAGAATCATCTATGCGCAGGTACTGGTTGCCAGCTGGTTCTATGAAATCTGATAGATTCGCACGTTTATCGGTGGTCTTCAGTAAAGTCTGCTTACAGCGGCTCAGGAGCTTTCGTATGGTATCATCAGTGACGGAAACGCTCGTTACGAAGCCACGAAAGATGTTGGCCTCGATTCTCCGTGCCACTACGGCCACTAAGAACGGTCTGGCGCCGTTTGTGCCGTTCCCGCTCAGTTCTTGTCCTCGAGTAAAGGCACCTAGCACGTCCTCGAAGCGTAGACCGAACAGTCTTTCCACGAGCGTGCTATGCAGGAATCCAATGGCATGTTTTCTGTAGAAGTCCGTGACACCTGCGCATGGTGTGCTACCCATTTCAAGAGTTACGGCTGTGGCTGTGTCGTCGCCCCGTTGTTCCTCCATAGTTCGATTCCCGTCACCATTAGGTTTCATACGTTTATGCGTCTTTTGTGTAACTTCTTTTCCTATAGAATCCGCCTCAGAACTGCGTTTTTTCGGAAGCGAAACGGAAGTAACATTCTTGGCGCTGGCAGCTCCACTTTTCGTTGACTTCTTCGAACTAGTGCCTCTAGTTGCATCAATGTCTTTAGTTGAAGAAGCATTCACAGCATCCTTATACGGAGCTTTGCTGTTGCTACCCTTGAGCGACGACATCATTTGCTCCAGCGTCATTGGTCCACCCCCCTTCGCTTGTGGTCTCAAGACTTCCCTATCTTCTTTGCTTCCGCTCTCCCTAGTATCATCAGTCAACGATGTATTCAGTTCTTGTTTTGCCTTCGCGGGATCTAAAGCTGAAGCAGACAACGAACGTTTCCCTGCCACTTTCTTCTTGGTCTTTGTATCTTTGCCTGCAGTTGCGGTACCTGAGTTAGTAGTTCCACTCTCGCTGATCTTCGCTTTACCTTTGGTCTGTTTCTTCAAGTCTGAAGGGTGGATAGATTCTCCAGACTTATTGGACTTTGTCGAGGGTGCCACCGCAGAGGTTTCATTGGGCTTCTGTTTATCCGATATCGGTTTTTCCTTCCGACCCTGTAAGGTAGCCTTCCATAATTTCTTTAGCGAAGCTGCGGCTTGTTTAATAGCCTCTGTGGTATACTTGTTGGCCCGGAGTTTCCTGAGACCTGTAACGAGTTCCGTTTCTTTCAGAAGCCCAACCGTAATTTCAATGCTTTCACATGCTTTAATCAATTGCTCTGCGTTCCGGAGCCAAAGTAAAGTTTTGTTACTCCTTCGCTCTATTTCTGCATTGGCTTGTCCGAGCATAGTACTCAAATATTTGGCCCTTTCCGTGTTATCCTCAAAATCAGAAAGTGGCTTCAGTGCATCCATTTCCCTAGTATCCCGCAGTTCGTCAATAACGGTATCAGAGTCCGAACTCCAGAATGTACTCAAGCGTTTCGACAAATCACTCTCTTCGTTTAGTCTATCAGCAAAATCCGCAGCGTCTGCAACTTCAGCCGATACTCGAGACTGCTTGGGCTTCCGCGTTAGCCAAGTTTGAGCCTCGTCAAAAAAGGACTTGAGTCTTTCCTCTCTCGGGCGCCAACTTGATAATTGTTCTTTCCGGACAAATGCACTGCATAGGCAGAATTACTCAATAGTTCGAGGTCAATATTGAAAGGCAAAGTCTATTCTACTGACATACAATTGCTCTTCTTTAACAGGGTTAAACTTTGAAATGAACAATGGCATTACAGCTAGTATTTGAGTTTCCGAATTTTTTTCATCCGATAGTTGCTGTTTGTACTTTGTCTGTTGCGACTCGGGCATCTCCTCTTGAGGAACAACAATCCCGGGCCATCCCTGCACAAAAATCCTCAAAAGCAGTTAGTGTTGGGATACATATACAATCTCTACCGCTTCACACTAACCTTTTTCTCGTTACGAGGTTTTTGGTTTAGCATATGTTCGAGGGACTCGAACTTAGGATCGGTGAGATCAAGTCCTTTGATAACAACAAGTTCTCCTGACGTAGATGCTTTCGGTGGCTGCGGCGTTCCCGTTTTCTCCTTTACTTTTGGTGTTTCACCTTCGTTCTTACATTTTGATGGCTTATCATCGTCCTTTTTCGCCCCAACTTTTTCCTTTGCCTGCACTTGCTGCGTCGTCGCCACCGAAGTGCTGGGAGGAGTCTTAGCCGCTGGAGACTTCTTCTTCCTGCGCTCCTCCTTCTTGCGTTCTCTCTCTTCTTCTTGGTATTCTTTGAATAACTGCTTCACGTATTTCTTATTCTCTTCACTGTAGCCCAAGCACAAGTGGCGAGCCACCCATTCCTCCTCCCCAGGCCATTGGGGGTAGGTCACAAGGTACCTCGGTCTACCTTTTTTGCTCATTCGCTTCTGTATGACCTTCCCCAGATACAAAACTTTCTGTCTATAGTACGTGTACACCCGATCTCCCACTTCGAAATCATCTGTATGAACGCGTTTGGCCTTGGTCTCCTCATCGACATCCTCCTCGGACGAGTCCGAACTCTGATATAATAGCCCAATTTCATCGCCATCTTGCCCACCAGCATCTTGTTCACTTTCACTATTGTCTTCTCCTTTAACTGGGTCCAAGTCCTCATCTTCCTCCTCGGCATCGAATACGTCGTTGTCGTCTGTGGCAGCCGCCAAGATGGCCTCCTCATCGTCGTCCTCCTCCTTTAACGACTCCGTGGCTTTGGACGCTCGACGAGACCTACGGCGAGGGGGCATTATCCTTGTTTAGTTGGTGTTTTTGGACCCACGGCTGTAGCTTGATCGAAACAGATCAATACATACATATCTACTACGACTACCTAGACTAACAGTATTGAGCGGGGACTAAAACCCGTTATCCTACAGCAAACCCGCAACTTCATTGTTGTGAGGATTGCCTGACGCTAGTTGTAGACAACTTGTAGTGGCTACAACGAAACAGACATGCAATTGTATATATGTACAGTTTCTAAGCATTTGGGCTAGATCGGTTGTTTACCGCTAATATCACCGTCAGGGAAGTCTCGGGCTACAAGTTGCGCGGTACAACTGGTACAAACTGGTACAACTGTACCAAGACTCAAGGCAAACATTCCAGCGGTTCTGTTAAGACATCATGCATCCTCCAGTTGTAGGTTCTTCCGCTGGTGGCCCTCGTGCTACATCATGAATTCCGCCTTACCCTAAAATGTTGGTTCAATTTACCATAAACAAGCCTTTGCGTATAACGACCAGTCAAACGAAGGAGAAGCGTGGTCAGTAATGGACTCCTGGTAGCCAAAGGCCCAACGAGCACAGTTTATGTCGATATGACAGTGCCAAATCCACTCACAGGAGACAAGACTAGAACCACCTGGGCTAAAGCCTATCCGGAATTTCAAGTCCAACGTACACTGCAATGCGCGACTGCATTCGTGCAACGGAGTGAGCATAATTGTGTATTCTTGTTGAAGCAGTGAAATAACTTAATCCCCTTGCACTGTATATTCTCCTCCGAGGACCGAGGATGAGCTCAGTGCACTCGGTACTTGTGCCAGCAAATGCCCATTCAACCATCTTAGAATTATGGTGGCCCCGAATCGTGGGAACGCACAGTATAGCTCCGATAGACTAGTTCCAGCTCACATGTTTAGCACGAGAGGACTAGCGATGTGTAACAGCTGCCAAGGATAGCCGACGTTGTCTGCGCTGAAGTTTGAGACGGCTAGTGTGTACAAGAACTGAACCTCGAAATACGAAGGGCCTTGATGCAATCCATTGCGCTTCCTTAAGAACACGGCAAGCAGCATGTACACTTATTTAGTGTCCCCATCAAAATTAACCACTCTTGTAAATCAAAAGTGCGAGGTCTCCTAGATAGAAAAACACGAAGCGTCGACTCTGATGTGTGACTTCTGATCCAAATCCATGTCCAGCAATTACATGCCAATATGCTTCCCAGTTTTCGTCCATTTCTTTCTTGATAGCTGTAACAGCCTCGTCGCCTTGCTGTTGCCAATCTTCCACGGGGTTAACGTGCTTCTTGGAGATCTCAATGGCAGATTCCAAGATATCATCGGGCATGTCAGGCGGCCAACGCACGCGAGCTCCAAGCAGCGACTTCCATTCTTCCCCGGACTCTTCTTTCTGAGGCGAGTCGCCTCCTGCTGCTGCAGCTTGCGCCATGATACTGTATTTGAATGGACTGGTATGGAATGTATCCGCTACTCCCCTGAAAGCTTGCTTAATTTAGTCGTATTCCAGCTATCTAAGGCAGCGTTACTGGAAATTCAGAGGGTAGGAATAGTGATCATCATAATCCTGGAATTCCCTCCACCACAATCCTGAATAGTCTATTCAATAGAGAGGCTCTAAGAGAGCATTGGGCTAGCTACCGTTAACAACTTCAAGATGGGATGCCATCTTTTTTGTCGTTTTCTACAAGGGCAACTGAAAGGAAACCAACCGTCCTTCACAAGTTGTATCGCGTGGTATTCGACTCAAACCGGCTGGAACAATGGACACAACAGTGCCATGGCTTCCCCAATTTGAATTCCGTTTGGTCAAAGAACTTCCAATAGTACAGTATCAGGATCGTAAGACACGTGGGAATTCCATATTCGGCGTACTCTGGATTGGTCTTGGAGACGTGAAACCATGGGGTATCGTCTGGTTTTAAGTCATGAACCAGGACGAACGTGATCACGTTGGCTATCACTTTCTCCCCGGTGGATTCCAGCGGAGGCGCCCTGTATTGTCCTTGATTTCCTTGGCCGTGTTCATTGTATGACTGTATTTAGATGGTTTGGCACCATCTCCCACATTATTTTCAGACATTTCATTCAATAAAAAGTCGTGCCATTATACTACCAAGACCATAGGGCTAAAGGGAATGCCATCGTCTCAACAAAAGAAGCGTAGAAGCGACTCTCAAGAAAGTTGTTATCGGTTAATTGAATCAATGAAATGAGAATACCTTCAACCACTTGAGGGGACAGCAAATGCTGTTGATGTAATCGTACCAATAGCAAGCCCCAATTCCTAAATTCCACTTGCAAGTTCCCCATAAGCCACCTACTCCAGTCTCGTAAAGAAGTCTAAGCCGAAGATCTTCCTTGGACTGCTTCTTTAGGTTTACAAGAAACATTACTACAATCGTAGTCACGATGTACTATCGGATGTAGTGTACCAGGTGCACCTCACCACCTACCCTGGGTCCACCACCTGAGAATTTCTCCTGAAACTTCAGACGATGAGCACTCTCAGGTGCGGTTTGAAAATTCCCAGGTCCGCTGCTGGCCAACGCCGCAATACACGACTTTGAATCCTCAGGGGCTCCAGAAGCGAAAACAAGTTACAATTTGCCGGGTATATTCGCCATTTTTGTAAGATTCGTATGCTTAAAACCTTATACTGGGATTCCTCTGAGAGCACCTCCTTTACTAGTGCCGACTAGCAGCAGAACAAGGAGGAGGGCACGCTTAATATCTCTCTTTGTTCTTTGTTTAAATAGAGGCAGAAGAACTGTACGAAGGGCTCATTCTTGAGTTGAGTCAGCCGAACGACGACGAGACATCCTCACGCCAGCTAAACTGTCGTTTTGCAATGTGTAATTTCGCCGTCCGAGATCGCGGATTTAATTGCTTTTCTCTCTCAGTAGCCATCACTGGATGTTTCCTGAAGGATACAGCGTTTCGTCGATTGGGGCCATGCAATTGCATTGCGAGTTGCACCATTCTCTCCTCCAGAGGCTGGAACGTAAGGGCGCATGCTTGAGCATCAGCAACAAGCCATTCCGGAAACCCTACTATAAATTTCTGCAACACGGATACCGGCACATGTCAGCAGGCCATGGTTTCTGCTCATTCTTCTATGCCTATCTTACTTCTAGGTGCCTTAACTCATCGTTCACGGCCAAGCGTAGCGCTTGAAACACTTTTGTTGCTGGGTGCTGCTTCGATCGTTCCCGTTTTTCCTGCTCTCTCTGTTGTTCCTTCCTGATAGCTCGCCCACGTCTTACGACATGCTCAACCACTGCCGCTAGCTGTTGCGTTGTCGTGAACCGGATGCCTCTGCTGCGTCGCAGAGCAACGATCTCTCTAGCAACAAGTGCTGTAGACCGTACATAACTTTCTACAGTCAAAACACAATATTTCGACTGTAGCGGACGTATACATACCAGCAAATGGCTCTCCTCCTTCACGAAATAGCCGCAAAAGTTCGGCTTCTGGAAGTTCGTTCACCAAATCAGCAGCCGTCTTGCCATTTTCCTGAGGGTCATATCGCATGTCTAATGGACCATCGCGTATAAAACTAAAACCACGGCTAGAATTGTCCACTTGATAGGAGCTCATTCCCAAATCTAGGAGGATACCATTGACTCTCGGCGGAAAACCTGCCAAACAGCTCAGGAAGTCTACTGCCGAGTCCAGACGTGGCCTGAGCGCTACTTACCCGCCTGCTTCAGGAACCGAGGAATATCGGAATAAGATCCTTGAATAAGCGTGACGCGATCCGCATGATTCTTGAGGTTCTCTCGGGCTGCTTGAATGGCCTGTGTCATTCATGGCGTGTTTGGCTCAACCCAACCACTGCACTGAGAACTGCACGAAAGGGACGCTTACGTCGCTGTCTCTGTCAATACCCAGTAATAAAGCTCCTGGTACTTCATCTAATAGCGCTTTAGCGTGTCCGCCCCCACCAACGGTGCCATCGACGAAATATCCTCCGGTTCGTACACTTCCTCGCCAATGGTCAATTGTCTGCAGGGAGTACAGTCATCCATTCACTCCACCAAGGCCATGCGATGCTTGGTAGCAGAGCATGTAGTCTTACCTGCGTTTTGAGAACGGGGATGTGGTGGAAGGGGATGTTATCGTCTATCTCTTGTTGTATGCTCCGGGAAGAGACCTGACTTGAGAATCGTCGACATCCCATGGACCATCGCCTTGGTACCCTGCTCCATCTCATGATTACACCGTAAACGCCGCATCTACCACAAAGCACAATGCTTCTGGAGAATGTATCGACTACACTACCTATGGGAACTACCTGTATGTTTATATAGTTGTACCACCCGACCAAGTCCGTGAACTTCACGGCCTGAACACAACTTGAAGGACACACGCTTGAAGACCAAGAAGTTAATGAGAACACATGGGTTGAAACATACCGTACACTTCAATGACAAATTTGGAGGTCTTATCACGTCATAGAGACAGCACGAATTCTTACGTTCTGCACAGGAGTCAACACTGTTTGACTCTTCATGGGTGTGCTATATGCCCCATAACAGCGGCAGAGGTCGCGTGAGAACATCCCAGCTCGCAGACCATGATGGAGACCATACACGAGACAGACGAACAAGTGGAGGGCATTACCGTAAACACCAAAGAGGAGACAGAAAGTACATATACAGTGGAGGAGCCGTCAGACAAGTTTATGAATGTAGTGACCACTCTAGACCAGGAATCGGCAGTACGCTACGCGTCCTTGCCGTCCTCCAGTGTGTACCGAGAACTGCAACAAGTCTGCAGACAAGTGGAAGACAAGGAAAACGGACTTCGGCCTTTCGCGACTTTCGTAGCAAAACGAACTGCCTTTAGGTCCAACTTAGAAGGCTTGTACAGAGCTGTGGAGACTCATCCCAATCATGATGTCTCAGGAAATTTCGCTACACGGTATGTTGCCTCACTCTTACGGGGAACAAATCAGGATGACGGTAACTCCGCTATTTGTAAGCAGGTTGTTCCAGCACATTGCTTTTCATGCAATGAAAGCACCGCAACTGTTTCCGTATGGCCTTCCGCTAATCGAGTATCCGATTTGTGTGGACTTGAGCGGAGCACAAAGTACGTGGAATCAGTCGCGACCAGGAGGTTAGAATGGAGAATTGCCATCATTCCACAAGTGCAGTCGCGTGCATACTTTGCAATCAGTTTTGTTGTATGTTAGACAGTCCGTTGGAATCCGAGTTCCCCCGTAACCGGTGAGTAACGAAGAAATCTGCTAACTGAACATAGAAAGACTCGAATTGATTTGGACTTTGTGCTATCGTTCCAGATATGACGTGCTACTTAACAATCCCGCTGAGGGTCTCAAGGCGGCTCTTCAGTGTTCTCTTCAATATTTTGCAAAAATCTTCCTCTCGGCTGAGCCTCCAAGACACTGGAACGAGGCCAAAGTGAGAATCCGGAGATGTGTGACGCTAAACGCTGACAGAACTTCCCAGTGTAAACAGGACTTTTCAGTACGAGAATATCCAAAACTATCTGCCTCAAAGATGCCTCTTTGCGACTTTAGAATACATCTGCAAGGTAAGAAATGGGATAGATATCACGTTGACCGAAAGTCTGGATTGCAATTCTGAAGGTATGTTGGTACAGCCTCTCTGGAAGACAATATAAACAGTGCACACGTAGATTTTGCAAATAAGTCTTTAGGAGGTGGAGTGCTCAGTGGGGGATGCGTCCAAGAAGAAATATATTTTGCTCGCCATCCTGAATTAATTGCGTAAGTATGGTTTTTAATACCGTGGTATAACGGTTGGTAATTGCCTCATGTAGTACAGCTGCAAACCAATCTGTCGATGGATGAAAGACTATGAAGCACTATCGATTACCGGAGTCACTCAATTTGCTCAGACGTGCGGATATAAACATAGTCTTTGCTATATAGGCCCGTGTTTGATTGAAAAACCTACTGTTGTGGCTATCGATGCACTGAGTCTCAAGAGGCTACCCAGGGAAGAAGAACTCGCTCCTCAGCGTGTGGACCGGGAAATTAGGAAAGCATTTACGGGCTTCGGATCACCAGAGTGTTTGCACTATTCTACTGTGTCAACAGGTCACTGGGGTTGTGGTGCCTTCAGAGGCACTCCACTGTTCAAAGCCCTCTTACAATGGCTCGCGGCATCCCAACTCTCTTTGAATATATCATATTGTGCGCTTGAAGAATGGAAAGACGGAAAGATACTGCAGCAATTTGTCGACGAACTGAGAGATAAAGAAATCACTGTAAGTGACTTTTCTTGTTCAGTTATTCCGTCCTATTGTATCACTACTGAAGGCACGCCAATATGCAGGTTGGCCAGTTGTACTCCCTCCTCCAAGCTGCTATAGAACATCAAGACAGGAGCAATCCTGATTTCAAAAGCCTGCTCCGATACATCCAGGATAATGTATCCTCAAAAGAGTGTTCCGGAGGACTATTTAAAGGATGTCTTGGTTGCTAAGGTCTCAAGCAACAATGTTGTTGTGTTTGGTATCCTTATCATGTTTCTCCTCTTGTGTTGCTTTTCCATCGGGTTATCTGCTGTTTCTGTTTCTCATTGGTTTTTAATGCGTTGTTCGGCGTGTCCTTCGACAAACTCTTTCATTCTAATAATGGTTGTAAGCAGTGTCAATAAAGAAAACATCACGCTGGTTAGGAGGAACCATGAGGGCACAAGAATCATGACGACAAAGAAACCGAATGCTTCTGCTCTTTCAATGATACCAGTGCTGTACTGGAAGCTTTTCTGAGGAGCTTGATTACCACCTGATGTCTTCTTCTGAGACCCTTCCGGGATAGGGAAGACTGCCACTAGGAGAAACGAAGTTACACAGAGGAAGATGCTTCCCAGCATAGCTAGGCACAACCATCCCCGGCTCTCTGGACGTAGAGCATAGAGTCCACACATGACGGCCGTCTCCACCACTCGGTCACAGAAAATATCCAAACCGCATCCAGCATCCGTGCATTGATTGGTAAGGCGTGCTATCGTTCCATCCAGGACATCAATGTATCCACTCAGCAATAGCGTACTCAGCGCGGTGATCCTCCAGTCCAGTCCAATAAACACGGCTGACAGCACGCCTACTATAGCCCCTAGAATAGTGTATTGACTCGGCGTAATCCATGGGAATGTTTTTTGCAAGAACTGTGCTACGTCATCCACGAACACTCGCTGAAAGCGTGCACGGAGGTGTTGCTCAATCATGGTTTCGATCCCGCCCGGAGCGCAACCTAGAGTATCGCATGTTACGATGTACAACAAACCCCATAGTTTATCTACAGTGCATTCATTCGCGGCGAACACTGTCTGCCACTTGGCACGGGGAAGTTCGGTGTACCGCGGTCGTGGCTTGGGAAGTCATTCCACCAGTTGGTATGAAATGAGGAACGGTGTGATTTTCCACTTTGCTTGCACTTGTCCTGGCTTCCCAACCAAGTCACTGTATGTGTGTACCACTTCTATTGATCTGGGCCGAATTCAACAAGCACCTTCCTGAGGACCTGAGGTACAAGTAGTACTTGCAAATTCTCAACTATAGATCAAATGCGAAACTATCGTCCGGCACTCGGCTTCCTCTATGCTGCCAGTACCATAGTACAGTATACATGCAATCAGCTGGATTCCCGTGCACGGACAAAAAGATCGGAACTCGTCCATCCATTCCGCGGCTAAATTTTGTGGACAGTACATTGTAGTGACTCACTACAAGTGAGATAGTTCCAGGCAAGTTTGTTTGTTTAGTGTTCCATACAGATTTTTGGCAGTTTGGTAGCATTTTCATTGAAAGTGCACGCAGCGACAAGATACACGCCAACACAGAGTACTGATGCAGCAGGGGAGTTCCGCCGCATCTGGTAACCCCGGCTCTGCAAGGCCCCATACGGACAAGACCCCTCTATTAAACACCGCATCGCCTGTGTATGATGACGAAACCACCGCTCTGAACGGGAAAGGCTCCGTTCAGCAAAAATATGGAGCAACAGAGCCTCAGCAACCTAGTGTTCCGCCTGGATTGGAACGGGGATACGAGGCCCTTTTGGATGAGTTTAAGGAGTCTATGCCACCTCTACCTTCGGTTCCTATCACGTTTGAGAACCTCTCCTACAATCTCTATCTCCCAAAGAACCACCATGAGATTCCCAATGTGGCGAAAGCCTGGTTGAACACCTTGCAATGGCTTTGGCCTCCCCATCTCTACAGGACATTCATGTCGAAATACAAGCATCGTGCCGATATGGACGAATTGCCCGTGATCCAAAATGTCTCCGGGGAGCTAACCCCCGGGAGAATGCAGCTCATGCTAGCCCCACCAGGTAAAAACTTACCCAAATTGCTAGTACGTACAGTGTAAGGCAGGAATTGACATCGTACTTCCTCCATATGCAGGCCATGGCAAGACGTCCTTTATGTGCGCCTTGGCGGATCGATTGTCTGGAGGTCATTTCTCTGGAAAGGTAAGTATCTACTGGAAATGTACAACATAGCTCGAATAGAACTCTCGTGAGTGCGTGGAGTAACCACTTTTCTGCAGGTGAGGTACGCGGGTCTCACCAAGGAGGAGTTAAGCGCGAGTGTCCAGAAACTTGTTTCATACATTGATCAAGTAGATGTACATATGCCCCAGTTGACAGTGAGAGAGACACTTCAATTCGCAAAGGATTGTCTCATTGCCGTACGTAGTCGTTTTACTTACCCGGCTCAGCGTAGGTTGGCAAGAAATGAACTAGCCAATCGGTACGCTTCAATGCTGCAGGATTCTGATTTGCTAGAGGACCCGCGAGCGAGGCAGCTACTCGACTGGCGAGTCGAGCACATGATATCTATTTTGGGACTTCAAGAATGTGCTGATACACCCGTCGGCGACAGTCTCGTGCGAGGTGTTTCAGGTGGCCAGAAAAAAAGAGTTACGATTGGACAAATGCTCCTATCCAATGCACGAGTTTTTTTACTAGATGAGGTATAGCAACTCTAATGCTGGTGCTCTTGCCAGTTGCCTTGCTTTTGTAACGGTTTGTTTGAATAATTCTTGAACGTACAGGTATCCACTGGCCTTGATTCAGCAGTGACATTGGACATCATGCGATACGTTAGGTCTTGGTGCAAGAAGCTAAATGGCACTGTCCTAGCGACACTCCTCCAACCACCGAGAGATGTACGCGCAAACCCGTGAAATCAGACAAGAGAATTTGTCTCTTACGTGAGTCTGTAACTTTTCTATCCTTGAATCAGGTATACGCCCTATTTGATGACCTGCTGCTGCTTCAAGAAGGCCGAGTGATATATCACGGCCCCAAAGAAGAGGTGTTCGATTTCCTCACATACATTGGAGTTACTGGGCCCGGAGAGATGGGTACGTCATTAAGGTAGCCAGCCTGGTTGGTGAAATCAGGTATTATGTATTATCCGTGGACATCTGTACAGATCCTGCTGATTTTCTGGTGGAATTCCTTGCTCATCCAAAAAAAATGTGGCGGCAGAGTCAAACGAACAAGAACAAAAGCTCGAAACTGAAAGAACCTGATCTTAGTAGCGAAAATCTTGCAGATTGCTGGGCAACGTATAAACGGAAGTACTTGTCTAACGGCGATAGCAGGGAGTTATGTGCAGGCTTGGGCGACTCGCTGAGCCATCCATTTAATGCTGTGCAATATCGAGGTAGCGACTCTAGCATGCGGCAACTAAACTTGAATATCAGAAGACAGGCGAAGTTAGTCTTGCGAAACTTAAGGGTACGTTGCTTTCCCTGTGTGGTGTGTCTTGAGGCCGACCGTGATTGTGAGTTTCGATGCTGTCGATCCAGTTTATTGGATCCCGACTACTGCAAGCAGCATTCATTGGGGTCGTCTTGGGAAGTCTGTTCTGGTCCTTGACCATGCAAGACTTTCAACTTAAGATCGGGCTCCTCATGTTTGCTGCTATATTCCTGTCTTTCGGTAACATGGTAAGTGCGCAGCTGAGTTACAGTGCTTTGAGTGTTGAATTCGATCGAATCATTTCATATGCAGTCCGAAGTTCCAATCGCCATATCCAATCGTCGAGTTGTGCAGCAACAAGAAAAAGCAGATTTTTATCCAATGTCAGTTTATAGCGCTGCGGTTATGGTCGTGCACCTACCCTTAGCAATGGCGGAAACCCTCACTGTGTCTAGCCTGATCTATTGGATGACTGGTCTTGCTAGTGATGCTGGGAGATTCTTGTTTTTCTACCTGGGTACACTCATCATGAACCTGGCGATGGGATCTCTATTCAGGGCTGTGGCATATGCCTCGCCCAAGATGGAAGTCGCTCAAAGCATAACGGGTCCAATCACAGGCGGTAAGAGGACATGGTTTTTGAACTGGACCACACGCTCTCTATATTGACTATTCGATGCTGCAGTGATGTTACTGTTTGGGGGATTCTTGATCACGAGGTAGGAACAAATACGTGATATCTAAACCGTTCACCTACTTACATGTGCCACTTTATCGCTTGCAGAAAGAACATTCCAATAGGCTTGCGTTTCTTATACTGGCTGAGTCCGTTTTCTTGGGTTACAAGGTCCCTCATGCAAAATGAGTTCTATTCCGACACATACCCGGCAGCTGTAGGGCATAAAGCGTTGGAAGAGTACCAAGTACCTACGGAGCATTTGTATGTTGATGAGCCGATTCTATATATAACAGGCTGGTTATCTTAAATGCCTAATATGCATGTTGCTGCAGTTATAAATGGCTCGGTATGGGTGTGCTAGTGGTTTATTTTGCGCTGGCATTACTATGCATGGTCATGATCCTGAAGTATCGCCGTATTCCTGTAAATGTAGGCTCCACTCGTAAGGATATTGCCGACAACGATGGTGGAACCACTGCGTTTGTTGAAAATGGCGTCTCAATCTCAAGTAGCATGAGCTTCGATCGAATCACTCTTACTTTTAGAGATATTGAGTACGAGGTAAAAGTTGGAAGGAACCAATGGAAGCGTTTACTGAGAGGCGTTTCAGGAATTGCACGTCCGGGAGTTATCACGGCTCTAATGGGGGCCTCCGGTGCAGGAAAGACTACTTTAATGGACACAATTGCTCAGAGAAAATCCTTCGGAATTGTTAGAGGGGAAGTCCGGCTTAATGGATATCCAAAGGAACGTGATTCGTTTTCCCGTCTCGTCGGCTACGTAGAGCAAGAAGATGCACATATGCCATATTCTACCGTCTTTGAATCAGTGGAATTCGCTGCGGAACTAAGGCTTCCCGCAGATGTTACTAGCGAGAAGAGGACGGAATTTGTTAAAGAGGTAATATGGCTACTCGAACTTGATAGTTTACAACATCGGTTGGTAGGGGACCCAGGAGCAGATGACGGGGGACTCTCTCCCGGTGAACGAAAGCGCTTAACTATTGCGGTAGAACTGGTGGCAAATCCTCCAATATTATTTTTGGACGAACCTACATCAGGTTTGGATTCTCGGGAAGCGCTGACTGTTATGCGCGTAATCAGGAAAGTAACAATGACCGGGCGTACTGTAATTTGTACCGTGCATCAACCTTCAGCCGAGATATTCGGCATGTTTGATACAATGCTGCTTTTAAAAGCCGGGGGGTATCCAGTTTATTTCGGCCCCATAGGAGAAGATGGCAAGCACCTACGTGAGTTCTTGGAAAGCGCCGGTGCACCAAGGTGCCCTGAAAATGCAAACCCTGCGGACTGGATGCTGGATGTTCTTGGAGTCGGAACAGACTTTGGTCAACAAGTGGGCGACATCGAAGACAAAGCTAGCGAAATTGATTTCGCTGCTGCTTACGATCGTTCGAAGCTGAAGGACAAAAATGAGAAACAGATAGAAGAATACTCAAAGCCGATTCCCGGAGAAGTACCGCCAGTTTTCCGCAGTGTTTATGCCCGCTCATACTGGGACCAGCTCAAGCTTGTAATGTATCGCACGCACCTTACATACTGGAGGAACTCTCCTTACAACTGGACGAGGAATTTTATTCTCATTTGCATGAGCTTCTTGTTTGGCTTGCTTTTCCTGAACATAGTGGACGATGCGCACGATCCCGCGGGAGTGCTGTCGATGATTTCTCTTATGTTGACGACTTCAGCATTTTCCGGTGTAGTTTGCTATGGTGTCGTGCTTCCTGTCATGTTAAAAGAGAGGGGTAAGTGGCGATATATGGTCTACTCGTTACATCGGTCTTCAAATGGGTCTTCACGGAAACTGCAGCTATATACTACAGGGAAATCTCTAGCAACATGTACTCTTCCTTCGTTTACTCGTTCTGCCAAGGACTGATCGAAATCCCCTATGTCCTGGTCTTGACCGTTTCCTTCGCCAGCGTCTATTACTTTATGGTATGTGTACTAGACATAAGAGTGTGTATTGGAATGCGGTTTCTATTCGGTTTATTGTCAACTCCAGGCTGGTTTCAAGTCCGACCCAGGAGTATATTTCCATTACATGCTAATTCAGTACCTAATATGCCAGCTTATGACTTATTTGGGCATGTTTTTTGCCGCTCTTTTCCCTGATGTTGAAACTGCTCAAGTATATGGATCGGTTGTCGTCACACTGTTTTTCTTATTCGGCCAGGTGTTTATACCACTGTGAGTATAGTATCTACCACTGACCTCATGTTGAAACCGGTTGATGATAGTATCCCTGGTTTGCACTGCAGACCGAAAATCCCACACTACTGGAAATGGATGAATGCGATTGATCCAATTGCATATGCAACCCGCGCAATGGCCGCTTTGCAGTTCTATTGTGAAGGCGTTGACTGTCCCACCGTCCACATGCTAGTTCCATCGGTGACGACTCCGCAATACAAAATGGTTCCGCAATACGAGTAAGCAACTCTAACCTATTGCATGTTTTCCCACCTGAAGTTGACCAGTTTCCCCATTCTTTTGGAGTCACAGGTATGCAAAAGACACTTTCGGGTTCTCCTACAGCCAACGATGGCAATACACGGGATATCTGTTTGCCTTCCTTGTATTGTTTCGTGTAGGTGGAGTTCTAGCTCTGCGCTTCATCAATTACATGAAAAAATAATGCGGAACAATAGGTTCCGCGAGAACAAATGATACACTCTATTTTTTTCCATTCCTCATTGTCAGACAGAAGTGTCATTCATTTTGTGACTCCTCTTAAAAACGCCCTCTGTGAAACTCCACGGAGTTGACGGTTTTCGGAGATGGCACGAGGGAACTTCGGGGAAGCCAGCTTCAAGTTGTGCCCCCGTTGTTTACGCGCGGTAAAAACGCACAGTGAGGGTAGACACCTAATGAAACAGTCATTGTTACAGTTGTGCGCTCTTTAGATGTTGGCTGAATTACGTTCTCCATGACTTAGTTGACAGACCGAGGTTTCTGGTGTTACTGTTTCTTAATATAGAGTCAGCAGCCCTTCAATATGAAGGCCACAGTAGTTGCTACGCTAATGGGTTCCCTTATGGTCGCACTCGCAGCTGGCACAGGTGATATGGGAACACGAAAAACCAAGCAGCACTATCGCAGGACGATGATGGAAAAAGCAGCATCCGAAGGAAAGCAACAAAATGAACACTGGTGTGGCCTAAGCCATCCGGAGATTGCCGACGAACTGGCCAAGACGCCGGAAGTTGTTAAGAACCAGGTTTATTCCAAGCAAAGAGGACGAGAATTGTCGACTTTTGTGCCGATTGATGTAGCCCACAAGAACGGTGACACTGCACCGATTCGGATGAACGTAACATATGAAGCTTTGCAGGGACAGGACCCCATGCAATGCATGACGGGTGAGTGTTTCCCGGAGAAACTGATGGCTACGTTGTTGAAGACTTTGAATTTCCCTTGCTTGTCACTTCAGTGGGCCAAGTAGTACGTCTGGATGACCCAGACACTGGTCCTGAGTACACGTGCGAGTTAGAGGATATCATCGATCCGAGTCTAGACGACAAAGAAGACCCTACCGCGGATGAATTAAACACGCAACTGCGTTTTGATGTCATACGTAGACGAACAGAATGGGTACGTCAACCCGCATAGTCCATTCTGACAGTGTCATTGCGATGTTTGGGTTAGGGGAATGCAGGCTATGCGCTTTTGGAAGCAAGCAATTAGCCTCAAACCGGTTCAAGGCTCTATTGAAATTGATGAGCACATTGTGTAAGTCCCTTTGACCTTATGTTCCCGTTCCTTGTGCACACCAGTCACTCTGCTGATTTACTCAGTGATGCACACAAACTGAACACAACGAGATATGAAGAAACGGATCTGGTTATCATAATCGTAGCCCGTCCAGCGAAACAGTCAATAGCAGGTTAGCCTAACCAATTCTATATCGCTGTGGCAGGATAGCAAGAAACCGTCCACTACCGGGTATTGCAGGTACTGCCACTTGCTTACAGAGGGACCAGTTCAACCGATGTACAGTCGGACGTTTTCGATGGGTAAGTTTTATGCGATCATGCGTCACAGTCTTTCCCCTAACAAGGTAGGAACTCCGCCTCATCAGGTTCCTTCCTTCCTTGATGTACCGAAGAGGAACACAGACTCGGTAATCGCTGCCGGGAGACACATTGCTGCTCATGAAATTGGACATGTACGTATTCTGAGCTCAAAGATAGAGAACCATAAGTTTATGATATCCAGGGTACTTTACCCTCTGTGCAGCTTCTGGGGGCTATAATCCCGGTGCAAAATTCTGGGAAAACAATGCACCTCGATGAGCAAGGAAATCTCCGGGAAAAAGAGAATATTACCATAACCGAACTGGACTCTGAAACGAAAGGCAATTTCAGAGGGTATCCCAAAGAAGTCCTTAAAATCGTGACTCCAGGCGTCGTTAAAATGGCTAGGGAACAGTTCGATTGCGATGAAATTGATGGACTTCCTCTCGAGGATTTTTCTCTGGGAGTTGGAGCACACTGGGAAGCACGGTTGCTGGGTTCAGAATTCCTGAGCTATGGTTCCTCCACGGGAGAAGTTTATGTATCCGATTTGACGCTAGCGTATTTGGAGGACACGAGTATGTCAGCCGTCGCTGATAGTTATATTTTTTGACCAAGCAATTGCTTTTCCTCTTGCGCAGAACAATACATTGCGAACTATTCTGTTGGCGGACCTTTAGTCGAGAGCACCGTTGACGACTTCAAAAACGCGGATCCAGACGACCTGGACACAAGTGTAAGTTTGTTAGACTTTGTTCTCTACCATAGCGACCCCTGAAGCTGAATTGGAAGACGCAGAGGAGTGCTGAATTCGATCCACCTCCGCAACTCTCCCCGGGGTATATTCGATGGGGGAGGTGGGAAGGATGCATCTTTGTTCGCGCAAACGCAAGATACTGGCCCAGTAGATACCTTTGCACAAAGAATGCCGAACACGCTTGCTCAGCTGACAATCGAATGTCCGCTGTCTGTGACATCCGGCAGTGGGATGAAACCGACATAAATAACGAGCTGGGCTCTAATTTCCTTCCAAGTTATTTTCAGTATTTTGACAAAAGCAATGGGAGCAAGGCTATTGAAGGAAGCGTAGAAGTCTCGAGGGTGGGCGGGTTTAGCATGAGTCTCGATTTCGTTCCAGTAAGTTTATATTTCAAATAGGAATTGTATCTATTAGCCAACTGTCTCTACTTCAATATGCTCTCAGGCCCCTGTTGGCTTTCGCAACTGTCGACACTCTGCTTTCGCTTCGACAGACGCCAACGAGAGAGAAGGAGCGGAGAGTGTGAATGTCGGCAATACTGATCAAATGGACCTATTTGGTACGTGACTGCATTCCTTTCAGGTGTCCAATCGAAGCGTTTATTGGTACTTGCAATATCTTGACAGGAGGCCAAGCAAACTGCCCCGAATGCCGTTGCATGCTATCCACGCTAGTAGAGTTGAACAAAATCGGACAATCCACACCCACATTCGGATTGTGCTATCGCACAAACTGTTATCGGGAAAACTATTTACAAGTCGGAGTTAAAGGAGCAATTAGTGGTGAAGTTAATTGGTGAGTTGGCTGACAAATGCGTCGAACTTTAAAAATTGAAAAAAAAAGACGAAGAAAACTTGGGGTACAGGTTTCGATGTACAAGAACTGGTGGAAAAATGTTTATTCCGGGATATTTTGGGACGTTACGCTGTCCAGAATCGAGAGAGTTTTGTCAGTATGAAACTATTACTGGAGTTAAGTTCCTCGAAAGCAACCGTTTCATTGAACTGATCTTATGGGCGATTGTCGGGTTCCTAACTATTCTACCGCTCATTCTAGCTTGCATCCCGTGCATTCATGGGCCTCTCGTACGTTGTTGTAAGAGAAAGTGCGGGGTGAATAACTTCTCCAAGTACGATGCGGCCGGGAATCAAGTCCCTTCGATTCACGAAATACCAAGCAAATTACATCAAAGGGTGGTTTGGGCGAACAGTGTCTTCTTTTTGCTGCTATCTGTGGGCATACTTGGTTTCTCGTCCTGGTGGATGGACCAGGGGAAGCTCAATGCCCATGCTATGATGCCAATCATGTTAGCCTGCGTCTGGGGTATTATTATTTCCTCACTTGGGATGATGAGCGCTAAGGAAACTAACCCAACGAGGTCTTGCGTGATTCTGATATACTTTTTCCTTGAGTTCTTTGTGACACTCTTGTCTCTTTGGGCTGCCATTTCATTATTGGTATCTGACGACCTATCGATGCTAGTGGAACGAAATTGGGACCTTATCTGCGATACATTTGAGGACCGTTGTACACCAACTGCTAACGAGGAAGTCCAAGAACAGGAGAGGGAAGAATTTACCGAATACGCAGAGCAGCAAATGGAGATAATTGGAGGCTTGGCTTTACTTTTAGTCTTGTTTAATGTCTTGAGTCTATTCTCAACTAGCAGGTTGATAGGAGGCAAGACACTAACCTCAACGGCGTTGACAGTTATCAATAACATAGGGTTGGTATTATCCCTGGTTTTGATTGCCGCGGGAACATATTTGACTGTGGTTACGGAGTTGAGGGCGGACATTGGCTATGTGTCCGGCTTGTTCCTAGCTGCTTCAGGCTTTATGATACTTAACTCCCCCCTGGGGCTATACGCTTCTCACAAGAAGCGAATAGGATTGCTGCGCTTACACATTGTGATCACGATTGCATATATCATCTTGCTTTTTTGTGCTACTGGATTTATCCTAGCTGCTGAAGATGAGGTGGGAAAACAAATTGATGGATTCAACGACGACCGGTTGGCAGAAATTGCGGACGCTATGGAGCTATCAATGTCCGAAGAAGAGATGAAAGCTCTAATCAAAGAGAACATTAAGCGAGTTGGCATCGCTGCTGCAGTCCTTTCGATCCTGCAGATTGTTCTGGTGATATCAACTTTTATGTATATTCACTACACTAGGGTAAGTTGCGAGACCACCGTTCCTCGTTCTCAAATACATGTACTTGAGCCCAAAAGTGTTTCGATACAGGTGCAACATGACCGATGGCTGGAAGAAGAGCAAAAGAAACGCAAAGAGAAAAAGAGCACTTCGCTTGTTCCCGATTATGATCGCGAAATAGAACTTTAGAGAATTCTCGTCAAGAATTTATTGAACCATGTATTTGATAGATCTTCCGTATTGTTTCAATACACTTTGGCAGGCTCGCCTACCTATATTTATGCTGCTGTAAACACTGGAACGGTGGGTATTGTGGTAGAAATACAAGGTTGTGCGATAGTACATGTAGATGGCGGAAAATATTTCGGTTCGTAGTCACTTATCGACGACTAAGTTATCGTCAAGTTGTCAACCTGTTATCGAAGTTGTCTTCAACTTCAACGGTTTGTGTGCCCGGTTGCTTTCAAGCCGTTAGCAAGTAACACAGCAGTTATATTGGCGTGAATAGTAGGATTGCATCCCAGACATATACAGACAACGTCAGACGTGTATTTAATAAAAAGTTGTATGTGCTTGTGAGAGGTGATACCGAGCAATTGGGTATCGTTCGCGCAGAAGCAATGAAGTTTTCACTAACTTGCATGGCCCTTTGTGGCCTTCTAGTCAGTGTTGCAGCCACCAAAAGCAAGGGTACGAGAAAATGGAAGCAGCATGACCGAGCAAGGGCGATGGAAGAAGCTAGTAAGGAAGCAACGAAACACAGCGAGCAATGGTGTGGACTAAGTCATCCCGAGCTTGCCGAAGCTATAGCCAAAAAGCCTGCCGTTCAAAGGCCCCAGCAATACTCCACAGCTAGGGGACGGGAGCTTGACGACTTTGTGCCGATTCAGGAGGCTCATGAAAGTGGGGAAACTGCCCCGATCCGAATAAATGTTACCTACGAAGCGCTTCATGGACAGGACCCCTTGCAGTGCATGGAAGGTGAGAAATGCTTCAGAAACCGACGTCAGATTGAAGCTGTAACGTGCATACCAAATTCACTTTGCCTTGCAGTCGGGCAAGTAGTCCGTCTCGAAAGTGACAGTGGCCCCGAGCATACGTGTACTCTCGAAGATGTCGTCAACCCCTCCCTGGATGACAAGAGTGATCCTACTGATGATGAATTACTCATCCAATTGCGGTATGATGTTGTTCAAAGAAGAACCGATTGGGTAAGTATTTGGTGCTGTTTAATTCTGTAAATGCTGCAATATTGGCGTCATGTTGTCTTCGGTATCATCAGGCTGCTCTATTTTGGAAGGACACGATGCACATTAAGCCACTACAGGATACACTGGAAATTGACAGCGACGTGGTGTAAGACCAACAGTCGTAACAAAGACTTACAATCTTACTTTAGTAACTGTGCGGAGTGGTTTGAACGAACACAGGGAAGAATATGGACTCAATACATCTGCTTATACCAACACCGACCTAGTGGTCATAGTTGTGGCACGTCCGGCTGCGCAATCTATTGCAGGTACAGATTGTTCATACATTGGATACCATAACGTGAGACTCACTAGTGTTTCGTGAATGTTGCTTCAGGCACTGCAACGTGCAAACAAAGAGACCAGTTTAATCGCTGTACCGTGGGAGAATTTCGTTGGGTACGTCGCATCACAACTCTTTTAAGAACCCAGCCTAAATCAAATTGTGCGATGGCGAACACTCAGGTACCTGCATTCCTTAATGTCCCCGAGAGAAACACAGATCCGGCGATTGCTGCTGCGCGCCACATTGCCGCGCATGAAATTGCTCATGTAAGCTTTATCTAAGTGTCTTCGCCAGTAACAGAAGTAAACAGCCTAATACGCTGTTTTCGCAGCTTTTAGGAGCGGTCATACCAAACTCGGCAATGCACTTGGACGACGATGGGAACGTCCTTGATAAGGATGATATTACTATCACCGAGCTAGACTCGGATCCCCCGGGAGATCTCCGGGGATACCCAAAAGAGGTGGTGAAAGTCACGACGCCTCGTGTTGTTGAGACAGCTAGAAAGCAGTTTGGTTGCGATGAAATCAACGGACTGCCTTTGGAAGATTTTTCGTTGGGGGTCGGAGCTCACTGGGAAGCACGTTTGCTTGGTTCCGAATTTATGAGTTACGGTTCGTCAACAGGAGAAGTGTACATATCCGACTTGACGTTAGCCTATTTGGAAGATACAAGTAAGAGCAACGACAAAGCTGAGTCGGTTTGGTGTCCCTTACCCTTTACTCCCCGCAGATCAATATATTGCGAATTACTCAATGGGAGGACCACTGGTTCAGGGATCTATCGATGACTTCAGCGATGCAGACCCTGATGACCTTGATACAAGCGTAAGAAAACTTTAGTGGATTTTCCCACTGCACGAGTCGGACTGCACCTTCTTGTATGGACGTTTGTCACAGGATAGTGTAGATTATGTTCCACCGCCGCCACTCTCCCCTGGATACATTCGGTGGGGCAGATGGGAGGGATGCATGTTCGTTCGCGCGAATGCAAGATACTGGCCTAGCAGGTATATTTGCAAGAAAAACGGTGAACACGCTTGTTCGCCTGACAATAGAATGTCTGCCATTTGCGATGTTCGGGAGTGGAGTGAGACTGACATAGACAATGAATTCGACTCAAGTGTGCTTCCGGAGTATTTTCAGTACTTCGACTCTGGAAACGGCAGCGAAGCTGTTGAGGGAAGCGTAATTGTTGAGAGGCTCGGTGGCTTTAGTATAAGTGTGGACTTTGTTCCGGTACGTTTCAAGAATGGTGTTTCTTGCTGTGCAGAAATACCCTTGTCTTGTTCAAAACAGGCTCCCGTGGGTTTTCGTAACTGTCGTCACTCCGGCTTTGCATCCACGAGTGCTAATGAACGAGAGGGTGCAGAAGAGGTTAACCTGGGAAATACGGATCAGATGGATTTGTTTGGTATGTATTGTCACAGTGGCCAATGATACAGGCCTGAAGTGAATTGAGGTTTGCACGCGTCGACAGGTGGTCAAGCACATTGTCCGGAATGTCGGTGCTTACGGTCCACGCTTGTTGAGTTGTCCAAGCTCGGAACAATAACCCCTACATTTGGGCTCTGTTACCGCACGAACTGCTATCGTGAAAACTATTTGCAGGTCGGCGTGAAGGGTGCAATCAGTGGAGACGTAAATTGGTAAGGAGCACACAACAAAATCACGCTAGCGGCAATACCCATAATCGTAGTGACCTGGCTGTGCAGGTTCCAATGCGATCGTAATGGTGGAAAGCTATATATTCCCGGCTATTTTGGATCCCTGAGATGTCCAAACTCTAGAGAATTCTGCAAATACGAAACAATTACAGGCGTCAAATTTCTAGAGAGTAATCGTTTCTTCGAGCTTATTCTGTGGGCCATTGTTGGAGGACTGACAGCTCTACCTCTATTGTTACTATGTTTTCCATGTATTCATGGCCCCCTTGTAAAGTTCTGTAAGCGGAAATGCGGAGTGAACAACTTCTCCAAGTATGATTCTTCCGGGAATCAGGTGCCTTCAAGATATCAGATCCCCAAAAAAATCCATCAACGCGTCGTCATGGGCAACAGCGTATTATTTATGCTCCTCTCGATTGGGATCCTGGGTATTTCATCTTGGTGGATGGACCAAGGAAAATTGACTGCGCATACGGTAATGCCGGTCATGTTGGTCAGTATCTGGGGTGTGATAGTATCTTCGCTGGGGATGATGAGTGCTACCGAAAGAAATCCGACGAGATCATGCATCATTCTCATCTACTTCTTTCTCCAATTGTTCGTTACGCTGATCTCCCTCTGGTCTGCGATATCTTTGCTTGTTGCAAATGACCTGGAAGTTTACGTGGAGAGGCATTGGGACCTTATTTGCGACACGTTTGAAGAGCGATGCACCCCGCATGCAAGTGATGAAGTTCAAGAGCAGGAGATGGAAGACTTCACGGAGTATGCGGACAAATTCATGAATGCAATCGGAGGATTAGCTCTAGCTCTCGTTATTGCTAATGCAACAGCCCTTTTCTCTACCAGCAGACTTATTGGTGGAAAAACAATTACGTCGACAGCACTGACGGTAATCAACAATGTCGGGTTGATACTATCGCTTCTCCTGATTGCTGCGGGTATCTACCTCGCAGCTGTTACCGAGCTTGCGGCGAACATTGGACATTTCTCCGCCCTGTTCTTGACTGCAGCTGTCTTCATGACCATTAATTCTCCTCTTGGTTTATACGCGGCGCACAAGAAAAAGATTGGCTTGCTGAAGCTACACATTGTTGTGACATTGTTGTATACGTTATTCTTAATTTGTACTAGTGGGGTGATTTTGGGTCAACGCGATGAAGTCAACAAAAAGATCGATGAGGTTAACGATGATCGGTTGGCCGAGGTTGCCGATGCATTCTCACTTTCGATGACAGAACAAGAGATGAAGATCCTCATCAAAGAAAACGTAAAACGCCTTGGCATCGCTGCCGGTGTTTTGGCAATATTAGAGATAGTCCTCATTGTGTCCACATTCACCTATATACATTACACGAAGGTAAGTGGAGGGACTCCGTGTCGTCCACCGGTACAGTCTTATGCATACATGTTTGTTTGCGATGTGCCAGGTTCAACATGATCGATGGCTAGCGGAAGAACAGAAACGCCGGAAAGAACGAAAGGCCGTTTCTCTTGCACCCGGTCTCGATATCGACATTGACGCAGAGCAGCATTAGTGTTCGCCGCCGCACTGGTGCGTTTAGGTGTTTTGGCTAATGCCTTGATCACGTTGGCGTTTCTCGTTTCGAGGCGTGGTGTCTTGTGTCCTTTGCTCATCACCATTGTCCTCTGTAGGTTGTCGTACAGTAGCCAAGACAAGGTCTGCATAAAATGATCTCCGAGAATGGGCCCCTGTAAACCAATTCAAGTCCCAGCTATGTTAAACATAGGCGCAAAAAGCAATTTGAATACTACATGGTCTCAGCACCTCTTGTAGACAGTAACAGCGGTTGCCCAGGTTCATTCAGGTACATATTGACTTCTTCACATTCGACGTCCTTAGCTTCTGCAAACTGTAGCATCGCTTTGAATTCCTTTAACGGGAGAATCACTTCCAACTCAGAAACGGCTGTAGAAGGTATCACGAACGCTACCAGGAACAACAGCGAAACAAACTTAGCGAGGACATACCTAATTCACACCGGTGGAATTCATTCAATGGAATAGACATAGCTGACTCTAAGTGGCCGTGGGAAGCTGCACTATAAATGAAGCCAGACCATTCCAAAATGAGGAACTGAACCGAGTGTATTGAGTTCCTTACCCACAGCGTCACTCGCGTTCCCGTATATGCTTTTGAAGTACAGTTTTTCGTTCGCAATCCCACAGCAAACCTCATCGGCAATGGGTACGCATTCAATCATGCGTGCGAGACCTTGAGGCTTCCTTCCAAGGCTGCAGTCGATGTACTCTGGAAGGTGATATTGACTCTGGGGCGACGGTGCTACAGGACCGTACCAATTCGGGCATTCATCCCTATTCACAACAGCTCTAAAAAGTTCACAGTCCTCACAGGCTATAGAATACCGCTTGAGAATTTCTGCAGTATACCGGCATCAACCACAGTCCGTTGAGAAGACAGCACTTTGCTTGCGGTAACTTCACATACGATGCGAGCATTTGGCTTCCAGGATGAGAGTGTTAATATCCTCCGAGTTTTCTTCTGACCGTGCAGCTCCTTCGCGTTGTGTTTGCGTACTTCCGCCGAAATAAATCCTGAGGCACTCTAAACCTTTTAAATTCCTGAAGACATGCTGAATAGCTTTCACAAGGAATTGGCATTTCACTGGTTTCCCTCGAGGAGGGCAATGGAAGCTCTGAAATGCTTCTGTATACAAAAAAGTGGCATGGATCATTCCTGTAAACGTCGTGAACGACCATCGACAGATTTCAGCAAGAAAACGCACCTGGACTGAAGTAGAAGGCGCAAAAGGAGGATTTGGAGTCATTCAATGACCGTAGTACGATCTGCAAAACGTCATCCGACTCTATTCTATGCAAATGCAGCCAGTCAGGCCGTCAGTACCTACGTACACCTTTGTGGGACCCTTCAAACAGCACATAAGCGCCAATCTTGGATATACATTGTAAAGCCAGTCCCAGGACTCGCGTCGTATGAGGACTGGCAATGGCCTCCATTCTCGGACGGCACACTTGCACACCAGACGAGCAAGTATTTCTTCTACTACCAATACTATCAAATCAGCGCCAAACACATTTTGTTACATTGTGTATGAACAGGAAGACCGTATTTGGATTCCTCGCCGAATCCTCGGCCATTTGAATTAAGAATTCGTTTGTGAACTTCAACTTCAATAGCAACAATCGATGAATGTGTTAGTGGGTTCTGGTTCATTTGTGTTATAATCACGTCGAAATTCCTCTTTCGCGAGGACCCACGAATCCACCCCGATATACGCGTACACAGATGGCTCTCTCATGTTAACAAGAGCCTTTCAGGCTTGGCCGCCTTGACGTTGGGAGGCAAGGCCAACAGTCAATTCCGGCCCACTGCAGGACCTACAACAGACTGTACCAACAACCCAGGGCGCTCCCCCACGCTTATGGCAGACAGGGTCAGGCTGTCCCCTTTGTCTCCCCCGCGCCCATGACGGAGGATCTGTCCTCCCGTACACACTTCGGAGTAAATGAGGACTGAAAGAATTTCTGTTGCACGAAGTTTAATCCTGTCATTGGTATATTCAGCCTCTGGGGTCGGCCGGCGAGGGATACATTCCAAACGGGAAGAACATGGGCCAGAGTTCATTCAAAACACTCCAATTTGTTTTGTTGCCGTGTGCGTGCGTGGTTGACAGACAGCGCCCATGGGAACATCGTTTGGGCCTCTGCACTACCAAGCTATACAGTTTTCGTTCCTGTATTGGTTGGGACCGGTACAAAACGACGTTTCATCGTCGATCATCGTGGAACGATGCAATGGACCCTATCTAGGTTCAACTTATGGGAAATGGGGCTTTCAAAGCCTGATTTCCCAACTTCAACAATTGTCTATATGTACATCAATATACTACTTCATGAGATTCCAATCATACCATCCCATTGCTCTGCTCCGAGTGCTTCTGTCCCGCTCAGCTCCACCGCCTTTCATTTCTTCGTTGTTTGCTTTTCCAGGTTCAGTAACTTTTTTTCTTGAGTTGAGTTTCCTCTGTTCAGCTTGCTTGCTCATTGCTCCAATATAGAAGCTACAGTACCAGGCTTCGGGTGATAGACAGCGCCCACTAACACCTGACTTCGTGCCACTGCCCTGCAGGCCCCGCGATAAGCCGTCGTAACCGATGCCATTAGCATGCTAAATGTGCTCATGACAGCATTGTAAAAGTTTCTCTTTCCGTGCATGCAAGAACTGTTCAATCTAACAAAACCATGAGTTCCTGCCTGCTAGCTTCCCAAACCAAGCGTTCTGGTTCTTGAACAGCATTCATCATCATGAGCACCCTGGGCAACAGCCTGTATCCTC
Organism: Halocafeteria seosinensis; assembly: GCA_001687465.1. NCBI lineage: Eukaryota > Bigyra > Bicosoecida > Halocafeteria > Halocafeteria seosinensis. The sequence continues at coordinate 50,519 of LVLI01000415.1, forward strand.
TGGTGTCTCGGTTCCATACACGCCGGTTAGAAATCATCTTTCATGGGTACCAAATCGGAAATGTAGCATACTATCCTTCATTAACGTCGGCTACCTCCCGCTCCCCTGAGGCAGCTTTGTGAATGTCGCCCAAGAACAACAAAAAGGTTTTAAAGGGGCCCTACGGGGGATGGGAAACCAAGCTTAGGGCTCCCAGGTTTATCCCCTCCGGTACGGAAAGAAACGGCCGAGGTACAGGTACAGTACGGTTTTGTACCTGACACCCTACCCACGCCCTATCCGTATCCTAGACATTTCCTCCGAGAACAACGTCCACTTCAGAGTACATGGTCGTGTTATGTTTGTTACCACGTTGGCTTCATTTGTCACAGGAGAAAGCAATAAAGACGTGAAGTGAAAACTGAGATCATGATGATGAACAGAGTCTGTACGTACGCTACTGTTGCGGTATTTTTGGCTGGACTTTGCTCGGTGTCGGCAGGCCATAAAGAACAGGGCGGTTTGCGCAAAACCACCATCACCACCACCAAGAAGAAGAGGCATGAGCATCACTGCATTCAAGACCAAATCCAAGAAGAATTGAAAAGGAAAGGCATTCGTCCTCCAAGAACGTCGCAGAAGTATCGGGGAAATACACGCAATGGAACTTCAGCTTCGCGCGGACGTAAATTGGAACAGAGCGATCTGCAGAACATACGCATCAAGAAAGACACGCGATGGATAGACAATCCAGAGTACGTGCTCCTACCTATCTCAGAGTTTTACATTACTCCGAATAGTCCACTTCTTGTTGCACATCTCCAGGATGGACAAAGACCCAGATAACGGAGTACGTCTGACTTGTACGGGGACGAACCAGCAATATCGGTTGACTCGGGCAGATAGTGAGTTTGACACGCAATCGTGTACTTCGGATGACGTCCTAACACAAGAAAAAGCTGACTTTGTAACGAACGTGCTCATTCCTCAAGCTATAGCATGGTTCGAGGACGCATTGAAAGTAGTTCCTGTCCAAGGCGATCTTGACGTTAGTGAGGATTGGTCCAACGCCAAGTGCACTTGGAAAAGTTATTTATCTCATATCTGCTGTGGGAGGTTTAAACCGCCTGAGACGCAAATTCAAGATGCGGATATCATATTTTACTTCACGGCTCGCCCGACTTCAGGCAGTACGGCGGCTTGGGCTACCGCATGCCAAGACGACCAAAACGGAAGGCCGATCTCCGCCCACGTGAACTTTGGTACTAAGGCTTTGGATACCGATCCTTCGCAGGCATGGGGGCAACTGGCAACTGCAATTCATGAGCTTTGTCATGCACTTGGTTTTAACGGTGGCAAGTTTGACGAATTGGGAGCCATCACAACCCAGCGAATCAACGGCAAGGACGTAAAACTAATCATTACCCCTACCGTGGTACAAGCGGTTCGCTCACATTTTGATTGTCCCGCATCGGAATGGCCTGACGCTGGTGCAGAAATAGAAGATCAGGGAGGAGGTGGGACAGCGGGGTCTCATTTTGAGACGCGGGTATTTCAAAATGTAAGCATACCAATATTGCTCGATGGTTCTCGTTGCTCTTCAGCCAAGTTTGCTTTTTTCTGATGCTGATACAGGACTTCATGACAGGGGTCAGTTCGGGTAATGCTGCAACGATAAGCGTGTTTACACTTGCTTTCCTGGAGGATACGGGGTTATATTCAGTTAATTTTGACAAGGCGCAACGTCTATCGTGGGGAGAGGGTGAAGGATGTGGATTTGCAAATGATTGGTGCAGCAAATGGGGTTCAAGATACTTTTGCAGGGATGGGGACCGTAAACGTTGCTCTGTTGATGGAAAATTTCAATCCCACTGCGGTCTTACCACTTACACGTCTGACCTACCATGGCATTTTCAGTATTTCGCAGATCCTAGTCGTGGTGGACATAACGGTGTACAGGATTTTTGCCCTGTTTACCAGGAGTTCAGTAATGGTGAGTGCAAAGATTCAAGTGAAACCGCAAATTCAGTCTTTGGCGAGTACTGGGGAGAGGAAAGTATGTGCTTCGAAGGTAATTTTATAGCTTCAGGCTACGTCCTTAATGATGATGTAAATCCCCGGTGTCTGCGCTCTGCATGCACCGAAGATGGCAACTTGGTAGCCACGTTTACGGCTGAAGATGGTACACAAATAGATGTGCCGTGCCCAAACGAAGGAGGTTCGATAGATGTTTCAACGTATACATCATTGTTTAAAGGTGATATTCATTGTCCGAAAGCAAAGTTGTATTGTCCAGAAGGGATATGCGATACACGTGACTGTAACGGCCACGGGAAATGTAGACCCTTCATTGGAACCTGTACTTGCGATTTCCCTTATTTTGGTTCCGCTGATGATAATTGCGAGCTACAACATTGTCCTGGATATGCTGACGGTGAAGAATGTTCCGGAAATGGTGAGTGTAACACCATGACTGGAGAGTGTACTTGCGATGAGAATTTTGTTGGAGACGACTGTCACCCTAAACCAAGTCCAACACGTACTCCTACCCCAAGCACCACAAAATCCGTTTCTCGAACGCCATCCAAGACCCCAAGTAAGAGCGCAACTCGCACTCCAACTCCAACCAGGACCTCAACCTCTACGGCGTCCAAGACGCCGTCTGTCACTTCCACACGGACGCCTACTTCAAGTGTTACAGCAACTCCCACCAGGACTAGAACTAACACTCCAACGGGGACACCTTCCAACACTGGAACGCCGACGAGGACTCCAACACCGACATCTACCAACACTCCTACTACTTCGCCCACTAGCACACCCTCCCGGACTCCAACCAAGACGAGTACTGGGACTTCTTCGGCGACTGTAACTAGAACTCCGTCACGAACGTCAACATCGACTCCTACAACTTCAGTCACTTCCACAAGGACTCCTACCTCAAGTATTACAGGAACCCCCACCAGGACTCGAACCAATACACCGACGAGGACTCGAACACCAACATCTACCAACACTCCTACCACTTCGGCCACTAGCACTTTATCCCAAACTCCAACCAAGACCAATACTGCCACTTCTTCGGCGACTTTAACTAGGACGCCGTCTCAATCGTCAACTTCGACTCCTACAATTTCAGTCACTTCCACACGGACTCCTAGTTCCAGTACCACGCCAACGCCCACCAGGACCAGGACCAATACCCCTACGCGTACACCTTCTAGAACACCTACGAAAACGCCAAGCAAGAGCATAGGTAGCACTCCTTCCTCCAGAACTCCAACCCGAACTCCGTCAAAGACTTCCTCGGTCACACCAACAAGTACATCGGCCGCTAGTACCTCCGACAGCACCGGGACGAAACCTTCCGACACAGTACCGGAGACATCAAAGTCTACTGCTCCAAGCCAGACAAACGCTACTGCTGCAAGTGGAGAGCCTCCAGTGAATACAGATTCAATAAGTATTCCTACAGGAACGTCTGTTCCTATATCGACTCAAACGTCATCCTCCAACTCCCCTGGTGGAGAAGGAACCCTACCATCGAAATCGAGTACTCCAATTGCGGCAATGCCATCTAATAAGAACAAAGCGACAAATTTACCAGCGACTTCAGAGCCCGACGCTCTTCCTACGACTAGCAGTATACCGTCGCAGTTCTCTGCAGCGAGTGTTACCAGTGCAGTCACCCCAACGACAACGGCAACATTGCAAGCTACTACGATCACAACAAGCGGGATCCTTAGTTCTTCCGCTTCCAATTCAAAATGCACTGCCGACGCGTACATGTACGTGAATCGAGCCTTCACAGGCGCAAAGTGCTTGGGCTCAGTGGAGCCGGAAATGGTGACTCTATCTTCAAATTCGACGCTTAGCTTCCTTACCAACGATGGGACAAGTTGTACGGGCTTAGACCTCGAATTAGGTGCAGGTCTCTCCATCCTTGGATCAGTTCGTGTCAATGAAGACCTAGTAATTTTGGTTAGTTCTGGGAGTTTGCATGTGGTTGACTTTACGACACTACAACCGTCGCAGCAACAACTCCACGGAATAGTACAAGAGAAGTCTATTATATCAGACTTCAAGGTAAATAAAGGGCACATGTCTATTCTCCAAAAGCACGCGCTTACAAATGTGGCGACCTTAGGGGTTTTCCAAATGGTTGTTGAGGATAAAGGGAAATTTCTCTTAAAAGAAAATGCTAGCGTCCGAGTACCTACCACAGAAACCGAAGCAAACTTTCTTATTGTAGGCGATTCTCTAATATTACTGCTAAAGGAATATGCTGAGATCTTGAAACCAGATGGTAAGCATTTCTTTGCCTACTACAATGGAGGTTTTCAAATTAGCAAGGACGAAAAAGTAGTCTCCGTAGATGAGAGCTTACCGGTGCCCATTTTCTTAAAACTATCGCTGAACAGTCAAACTCCAGCTGGTTCTGGTTCAGAAGACTCAGTACAGCTATCTTTATTTTCACTCTTTGAAGGTGAAGATTACCAGATAAGGCATTTACCAATCAATGTCCCTTCAATAGTTATACCGAAGGAAGGTTCCACTGTTGGTTCTACACTAATGGATTTCTCAGCGAGCCAAGCCTGTTCTCAAGAAGCAACAGACATAAGAACCTTAGAGGAAAGTTCTGTAATTTGGAGTGTTGACGTCATACTTGCTTCAGATGAACAGCCCGGAAAGTTACTTACTCATCGTCTAGAGCTGCCCATTCCGTCGGAGGCTATCCCCTCAGTATGGTCATTGAATGGTTTTGACGCAGTTCCTAAGAGTGGTGTGTCTCCAAGTCCTCCTAGCTCGGACCCTTCACCCGCTGCTGCTCCATCCAATAAAGCATTTTTTGAACAGAGCTTGTTCGAAGTTACAGCGGCGTTTGCTGGAGCATTTGGAATCGTATTTACCGTGTTGATAGTGTATTATCTTCGCCAGCAAAAAAGGAAGACTCCTGCCGGAAGTGACAGGGTTAGAGTTGATAGAGAACAGCAAGCGCTAAATCCCCTATCATCAGGATCAGTAATGAACCCCCTAAACACATCCAATACAGGGGAAGCCAACAGCGATGCCACAGCCTCATAAACGACTTTATACGACTTAGCTTCGGATTCTTCAGTATTCATTAGCATCCTCGAGTAAAGTTAATGCGGCTACTTTGATAATGAGGAAAACATACGCTTACTTTAGCTAAGGACCATCCTATTGTAATAAACATATTGTATCTTCACTCGTTGTTACTGCGTTGCAGAAATTGCTGATTACTGTACTGTAGTTTGTTACTAATTTCAACCTCAGAGCTTGTTATTCATCCCCTATACATCCGATACCGAAATAACTCGGCTGGTATAGAATCCTTCTATGGTTTGGTACGGACTGTGTACACCTAATATAACTTCAGTATTCATTTGCGTACGGTGCTAGACACTTGGTAGAACTTCCGCATGGTTCTCTTTTTCGGCATATGCTCATTCGAAAAGGAAAGGCTTTTCTTTGTTTGTACACGGCGTAAAATAGCCGAGGCGTGGAACCCGAAGGAGCGTTTGCTCGAACGGAAATTTGGGAAGTGGGTCCACCGGGACATTGAAGAACGTGATTGATGACGTCCCTTTGTTTCGATATACGATTGAGAAAACAATATGTCTGTGGCCCAACCAAGCAGCACATGCAAGTAGAATTCTATAAAATGACATAGCGCGCTCAGATGACGTCATGCGTAAACTTTGTCGACGCGCTGCCGTATCTTCCGTCGGTCATCGGAGTGAGGCATTGTGATGGCGGTCCAGTCGGCCATACCGGTATATACCACCTTTGTGTTCCATGCACTTCAGCTCCAAACTCGTCTGAAGGCAATGGGATACATTTCCAGACCGGGCATCGGTGGTCTCCACGACCCCCTTCATCGGAATTGGACGTTGAGAGCAAGTTGCGGCAGATGATAGCCTTCCCCATGGCAGTACTGTCTCCGTCAGCATAAACGGATACCTTCGTACGTCCATTTTTGCACAGCGACCAATATGACCGAACGACCTTCGCCCACTCGCAAAATTCAGTGTACTTTGTTTCGAATAATGGATCCGTACACAGAGGTTCGTCCCATGCTTGTGCTGGCGTTCCCATACTTACTAACAAAGTCCAATCATGTTTTTTTGCAGCAAAGAAATCAGCAGACGGTTTATCGCCGTCCTTATGCAGTTCTTCTATTTTGAATTCCCTGTTCTCCAGCCAAGCCTTAATTATATCTTTAGCCTTCTGCGTTTCGAGTGGCGTGGCGCCAGTGTCGTACGTTCCAACTATGGTCCCTGCTGGACAGCTAGCTTCGGTCATGTTTTTATAATTGTCCGATAAGAAGAGTTATTTTGTTAAGCACAAACACAATCCTCGTTATAAAATGTATAAATGTGGCCCCTATAAGTGTACGGTATAACCTTGCATACACTATTGAAGCGTAATGGTCTTTTGTTTTTCTTGTCGTTCCCTTAGAGATAAATGCCTTCAACGAACTTGTCGACGAGAGTCGTCAATCTTGTTAAACGCAAACTGTGTGTGCCTTACAATTCGGAGAACATATATGCGGGGGGCGTACCGTGTGCCGGCACAGTGTGTGCCCCAACACTGCTTGCCAACGTCGTGGCCCAACGAGTCGTTGGCGCGAAGGACAGTACAAACTTTTGTTGGACTCTTGAATTCAAATACGGTCAGTAGCGTTGCCGGCATCGTATCGATATACATTGGCTCACTCATGCTTGCTCCCTCTCAAGAGCACAACGTACAGGTATTATATGTACTGTATGTTTTCGATCTCGTTCTAGTGTTTGCGGTAGGATGGTAGTATCAAACAATTCGGTATAAGTTGAAGTGTATGATGCCGTTCCAACCCTCGAAGGATGAAGGGCAGTCGACATGAAAACAAAGACGGTGTATCTGGCTCCAGTGTGATTGCCAAATACATCCAGAGGTTCCGCAGTGCTCCACCTTCGAGTCCTCATGAACGACGCCGATCTCCCGAGCGAAAGCAACAAATTGAACAAGACTTTTGGTGGTCCTCATCGAAGAGCTCACCGCGTTCTCCCTATTCTAAGCACTCCCATGGAGCGATATCGTCCCCTCCATCAGTTTCGCGGAGCCACAAAAACCCGGTGGTAGCCTTACCGCAAAGTGCTACGCCTATATCCCACCCTTGGGGATTGCCAGGCTCAACCACAACGTTCTCGCAGGCGACAGAGACAACAACCAGAGTGGAAACTTCTACTCACCCCACAGCTGCCGCAGATGCCCCCGTTAATGAAAGTCATGATGATGAAATTGCCAAGGCTCCCCAAGCAGATGAATCAAGGTTAGAATGGTCACATGACTTATCGACCGAGGAGTTGCTCCGAGCAATTGACATCACTGACAGAAAAGATGAAGAATACGAAAGTGAGCTCATGTTTCGAGAGGAGCCCTCTTTTCGCTCTTTGGAGCGCCGAATAGACCTTTCAGATGACTATATTCGCCATCGAGAGGAACTGACAAATGAGTCACGTTATAGCTATTTGGAGAATACTCCACCAGGAGACAGTAGGTTATGGGATTCTGACATGGAATGGCTTAAGAGGGCAAGAACATTTATCGACGACTCCAGAGCTAAGTCTACGCCAACCTCTTTAGCTTCGAGCAATACGTTTACCGGCCAAGGCCAAGGCAACTCTTGTCGAGATGGTGAATCCTTTAGAATACCTTCTAGTCGACTGCCAGTACTGCGAGCACGAGTAGAAAAGTTTCGAATCGATTCCCAGGATAATTTACATACGTCGAATGGGAATACATTCAAGAGTCCTGATCAGTCTGAAGGACTAAACAAGGGTCATTTTGAGCCTAGTTCGCAGTCAACTGAAACCCTTGTGTCGGGTCAAAGTCACCCCACAAGTCTCTATTCTCACGGAGCGCAACAAATGGAGAACCGCAATGTTAGGTCGGACTCCTGCGGAGGTGGCACAGAGGAAGCGATGCGTAGCTCAACTCATGTACCTTCGACAAATAAGAGTGATGCAGGGCGTCGAGCTGAACTAGCTGCTCGGTACGAAGCTGTCTTTCCAAGGTCTCTCCCGGAAACACCTCCATCAACCGGAAACTTGGGAACCGAACCTAATTCTCGAAGCCCTGGTACCAAAGCTTCTTTTGGAAACCCTTCTTTAGCGTTTGCAACTCAGGGACACGCGTTTTCCCGGACGACCGTCAAGAGGACTCCTCAGTTACGTACGCATACTGCTCCCATGGACCAGTCCTCGAATGTTCGTCAAAACAGTGCTCCCCAAGTGGAGGTTTCAGCCGTTTCATCTCGGCGTCTTACCGTAGAAAAAACGGTCAATTGTACGGTTGATGGAAGCGACACTCTTCAAACAAAGAGAACCGATAGGGAGATGGCCCACGCTGTCACTCCGGCTTCAAGCTCTAGTACGGAGACCTCAGAGCTGCCGACCACTCTTAATGCCGCTGAAAAGGCGGGGAAAAGTGTGGACCTAGTGGACGCCGAGTTTGAAGACAGTATGTACATTGATCCTTCTATTCTGGCCAATGAAGATGCAGAGCGGACGATCCAACGCTTAAGGGAACGTCTTAGGAATGCCAGAGACCTTCATATCCGAAGACGTCGGGAGAAGCGGAGGCAAATAATCGACGCGGAACGGCGGCCTTCGAGCCCTAAGGTTTCTTCCCCTGCTACGACCTTGCTTCGCACCAACTGCACGCATGACGCAATCCCTTCACAAGAGTGCAAGTACAGGACGCCTTCCCGAGTAGAGTTTTGCGGATCCGTCTTAACGGAGAGTGTTGCTCCTTATACTAGTTTGCACTACAGATGGCCTCACTCTTCGGGCTCCGAAACGAGTATTGGGGAATCAATGAAGGACTCATCCACCGCGAGGGCCAAACAACATTCGTGTTTGGACGTGCAACGCTGTGAGCACATCCACATTACTCCCTCCACGATATCCCACAACGAGGTGATAGTCTGGAAAGATTCGTCCTGCCAGCAGGCATCGACAGTTACTTCTCAGCGATATAATCTCCGTAGATGTCCGGACTCCCCAGAAGAAATGATGAGCGGGTATATCCAATCTGATAAAACAGGGAAGACGGGTGATGAGACCAAATTGGCGACAATAAATTCTTCAGTTCCAAGTCCCTCTGTTTCTTCAGTAGTTGATGCCTATGTGTCGGAAGGGCAGCCGGTGAGCTATATTCCCGGAACGCCGATTCCCTCTGAACACCCCTCGATACAGAACAAGGATTCTTCCTTCACCAACGGGCTGTTTACACAAAGTGTGCCTAACTGTGTCGAGTCGGCTGATGAAGTGAACTCAGTTTTGACGAGTCAATGTGGTTCGATGGGTACCGCTTCGGAATTGCAACAGGACGATCACAGCTCTGGCAATTCGAAGAGCCGTCAAGTGCCCTCAGGCCAACCTAGTTCTCATTCCAGCAGACCGGTGGAACAGTCACATGCGCTCATAGGGTCGTACACAGGTGTATCGAAGGAGGAATACAATGGCTACAGGGAGTTTGCCTTCTCTCACAGTGCCTCCGTATCATCCCCCACACGATCCAACGACGGTACTATTTCGAAGGCTATTTCTTCTACGAGTATGGTCACACATACTGGTGAATCTGACATCGGCAGCCCAGTCCCTTCTCCAGTCCATAGCTCAGATCAGTACCAAAGTGGACACGCCTACACAACGACTAGCTCCAAGTTAGAAGTAAATGAGTCTACTTGGACGTGGACGGCAACAAGCGAAGAGCCACACCTTCGAATGAGTGCTCCAACGTCGCTCAGTGCAAGTATTAGTTTTGATGTGTCTTCGGATGAAGAGACTGAGTCTAACTCTCCGTCTAGAGATCGTCAGACCCCCAGTGCTAATGTATATGAGGTGGATGCTAGCAGGTGCGACGGAACATCCGAAGAGGTAGCAGATTCTATGGAAACAACCCCGAATTTCTCAAGCATCGGTGAGGTGGAAGAAATTGGTGATCTGCAACGGAATTCAACAACTCGAGAAAGCTATAGGGATGGTGTACAACGAGGAGGAATGTCTGCTTCCCCAGATCAGTATCGCGACTCCTCGCCAACAAGAGCAGTCATTAGCAACGGGGAATACGCCAATGCATCAGTTTCCCGCACGTCCGAGTCCGTCTTGACCGAAACAGACTTTCGTCTAGTAAAAGAGCAAAGCGGCTTGCGAACTCCTTCTACCGCAGTAGGAAGTGGAAGCTGTACTGCCCCCTCAGTTCATGGAAGTGACGACGGAGGATTACAGGGCCCTCAAAGAGCTCCATCGGGTACCGACGGGAACCCTTCGTATGCTAATCAAGGCAGTGGTCCCTATTCTGGCGTTTCTACCCCCAGTAGTATCGCGTTAGAGTTTGATCCCGTGTACCGATCACTTCTTGAAAGAGTGAGTCAAATTGTCCCTCTTCCCGAAGAAAATGCTTTCGACGTGGAGTTCGCATCCACAGACTCTTCCGTTCCTTCCGCTCCACATCACGACGTGTCTCCCCTGTATTCCGGTGTGGGATATGACGGTTCTGCTCTTCCACCCCTAGATTCTGTTAACTACGGCTACGGAGCGGGACCTTATTTTGCAGGGTATTCTACTTCTTATGCGGATAATATCCCGTGGGGTGCTGAGCAGTTTATGTGGCATACCCCATTATACACTCAATCCCAACCTCCAGCATGGGATAATTCATTTAATCCGGTTAGCAATCCCTATAGTCCCTATAGCTACCACTATCCCGCTGCTGATTTCGATTATCCTGGCAGATAGCCCCAACAAAGCAACCTCTTTGCAACAGGGAATATGTAATCACTGTTCATCCGAGCCGATATTCAATGCACACACACCAATCAATAAGATCGTACCCGTGTCCAACCTCCTGACATTAAGTCCTCACTTTAGCCAACGTAGCACCCTTGTTACCAGTGGTTGCTCTTCTTTCTGTGTCTTCCCCACCGTCCTTTGAAGCCACTATAGCTTCGGGTCACAATGTCGTGCCAACTTCTGCGGTGAAGCTCCACCTTCACACACACACACACACACGCACGTCCAAATGACGTGGCACTGCGGCAGGCCACACATATATATCACGTATTTCGTATTTGTTACAGATGAAGAGATAAAACCCAGAGAAGACCAGAATGGGATCGGGAGCAAGCAAACAAGTGGCGCAAAGTGTCTCCCGAGTTCTTCGTCGAGGGGGAGGAGGAGCTGCTTCGTCTTCTCAGGAGACTCTGGCCAATAAATCAGCTTCTCCTCCCTCTTCCACGGGACAAACAGGTCCTGCCACAGCCACAGCTGGTTCCGCTGATAGCCAGGAGCAGGGGACACATGTGTCGCCGATTCATCAAAAGGATGAGACCTTAGTGGAACGAGCGCATGAGCCTCGTGTGGAAGAGCATGAAGCCGATGTAGGACAAGAGCAATTCAGGCTCTTCCAGCAAATGCAGCGCGTAAGTACTTCTCTCCTCTCGACGGAGAAATAAATGTCGTTGTAGTGTATATTGCTACTTGCAGAATCCGGCGCTCTTGGATAGCGATTGGGGCTTGATTCACTCCTCCCAGCAACGAGCCATTGAAGCCTCCCGATTGTCGCTGCCGGAGTCTTTTAGAGACCCTTCCCAACAGCATCGGGACCAGGAAGCGCTTTCCGAACAACAAGAGAATGCCCTCGAACAACAACCGTTTGGTCCGAGACCGCCAGAAGCCGGACCTGGGGATCAACTGATCTTGCGTAAAGCATCGTAAGCTGCACTTACTCTGGGACCTGCAGAGTGAGGTTTAGGTATCATTGTGCGATTATTATTGTCTACAGCAATGAAGAACTTCTCACTCTTCGAGAAATTGTGGAAATCTTTACCAAACGCGAAGGAAATCCGGAATTCTACTCTTACAGCCGTCTGGCAGAGGAGTATGAAATCCGTAAGTATTTTTGCGCCTATACTTTACAGATTGAACAAGTATGCATTTACTCAATCGTTCAAACAGGAGAGGATGAATTGTTTGCTCTCTTGAAGTTTACCTGCCCACCAACATACGTGCGCTACAAGGATGAATACTACGGAGTGTACGAAATCCGGGATTTCGATGCGAGTGAGAATCTTATCTCAAAAAAATATCCTACGAAGACGTTTGATCCTACCGTGCAATCAACTCTAAGACGGGAAAAATATGAACGGACGTCTCATCACGATGGCACAGCAGAAGTCAGTGAAGAAATCCCTCGGGATGATCCCAACAAGCCGAGGCATCGAGGTCCAGAGTCCTTCCTCAAGAAGGACTCGTTGAACGAAAACGCGAATGCATTGAGACAAAGTGATACTGACAACAACCGCTAAATAGTTGTGTGATATTGGTTACCTTGGGGTAGGATGGCCGTTGGTCGCCTGATGCTTGTTCTGCATACCATTCCTATCAGGGACTGAGCTATCTATAGCTGCAGATTCCAAATTATCCGTAGAAACCGGACGACAGCGGCGTGCAAATTCTCCGGAACTAAGCGTTGTGGTAAACTGGTCAAGAATTGAATCTAGATCGGCCCTCACTCCCTCCATTGACGCCTGTCCTTGGCGCGCTTGCTCTATTTGCTCTTCAGAAGGAGGTGGCAAAATACTAACAAGGCTTAGTCGCTGACCAAGAGACGTAACAATGGTCGAATGAGAGCGACCAATTTGCATTGTACTGGCGACGCTGGTGTCGTTGAGGGGAGCGCCGTTGCTTATGGGTAGGGATCTGGACCTGTACTCTTCACCCTGCAGCTCATGTTGTGCGTTCGGTATAGCGCTCGTTGGATACGTTGCCGCTTGTGCTTGATGGGTCTGCGATACCTCCGGGGACTGGACTGTCTCAGTCCGACTATGTGAGGAGGGGTCTGCATTTGCCGTAGTTTTCTTCGAAACATCGGCGGATGAGGCACTCCGGTATACCGTACTCGTCGTGGACGACCGTTCCGCACTTCCAGAGGCTGTTGAATCATTACTAGAGGAGCCACTGCTCCGATTAGATAATATAAGAGGGTCAAATTCTAGTCCAGGGAGCTGGACCGTAAACCGGTGTTCCGCCCGAGACCTTGACCTTGCTGCCCGGCGCTTTATCCGCCGACTCGAAGCGAATTCTGAGACGGCATGAGATGATTCTGATGCCGTTGAACTGATTGTGATAAATGAACGATATGACCCTTGATTATTCGATCTTTGGCTTCGGGAACGTCGGTGTTGTCGTCCATTTTCAGTCGTTGTTGAAGTTTCCACGTCATCCTCTTGCTCATCCTCCACAAATGGTCCCTGTATTTCATAGTACCTAGCAAAGTAGTCCAGGTCATCGTACTTCCCATTATCTTGGCTTTCCGACGTTGTTTCCGTCGCGTTCAACAAAGGAGGCGAGACTAACTTCTTGGCGAAATTTGAAACTGGCTGTTGAAACGAGTTGGCCCAAGCCGCAAACGCCTGTTGAATGGTCGGAGTACGCTTTAGTCCCCACAAACGGTAGGCAGACGACGGTGGCGTGGTTAGCACTTACCTGTAAGTGACTATCCCTCAGTGCGTACGCTTGTGTCGTCAAATGTCCCAACATATTGCGGACTAAGTACATTGTACGACTGGAGGGTGCTTCCTCTCCTGCTTCCTCCGCCTGTTTGCCTTCTTTCACACCATTGACCGTCTTCGCTCTTCCGGTACTTTTTTGGTCAGCTCCATGACCGCCCCTTGTGGCACTCGTACTACTATGATGAGCGCTAGTGACGGCCTCCGCCATGTTTCCAGCCTTCTCCATGTCTTGTTCCTAGACGTATCAACTTCCAGAGCACTTCCACCACACACACCCCTCAACTCAACAGATTGTGTTGTCCTGCACATTTACATACACACGTGAGAGCCCCATTCTATCATTGAACGGAAACAATTAAAAAAAAACACGATGACAATATTGACGGGACGAGTGGAGTAATGCGCCACATATGTCATCTGGACGGTCGAGACTGGACTGGACCCATCGGGGGTAGTTTGAAAGCACAGCGCCTTCGGCCGTTCGGTTGGGTTGTGCCGCCGCCAAGGAACAGACACCGACTGTTCCACACTCTGTGGTCGCCCACGCCACTCACTCGGCATCAGAAACCACAGTCCCCTTTTGGGGATGGATGAGTGAATGGAGAGATGCGCAGATATACAGCAGCGAACAGCAGTGTATGCAGAAAAGCTGACTCACTTTTTTCTGTTGCGCCAAGATCTCGTGGGGTTGATCAATGTCCTTCTACAAGGCGCACAACCACTGCACTACCACACGATGAAGACACAACTCACTATCACTCATCACTCTGGTGCAGTGAATCAAATACTACTGATGTCTATCAAATGGAGGGTACTGTTCAGCTGATAACTCCGATCCGCATGGACATCCCAAGAGACTCAGACTCGTTTGAGTCAGAACCACGCACAACAACAGTCAATACTGAGAATTGGCAAGTGGAGAAGAAGCTATGGAAAGGCTAAGAGAGTCGTACATTCAATGCTGTTGTTGCATAAAGTTTTGTCATCATTATGAACTACCCAGTACAGTAGTTGACGCTTCTACTGGTACACTCTCAATGATTCTTTCCCTCCATAAGAAATGGAGATCAAGGCCGCCCCGTTCAATTGTGGTATGTGCAGCCTGCCATGCAAAAATTGTAGCACAATACGGTGCGTGAAGCAGGAGTGCGCTACGCACGCTGACTACACTCCAAAGGCATGAGTTGCCCATTGATTGAACGGAACAAACCTCTGTTCATACTCATATCTCTGCAATGAACTCGAGAGCAACATCCGGAGGTTCTAGGAAGATTATCCGTATGCGAATACGCTCGCCCTATATCAACGGATTGCGATAAGGTCCCTCCCTTTCAGCTACTGTTAGATTTTCGAAAACCTGCGTCTTATCCGACAGCGACTATCATTTGGGAGCGAATGCCTATGGCTTACCTCCATCTAATAGGCATCAAGGAAAACGCTGAGCCTTGGAACTGGATAAGGGCTCGACAACCCCGAGGTTTCCTTTGGAGCGTATCCAATGTGAGTAGAGATTACATGTATGCACGTCAGTATGCGGTGAAATCAGTGAAGTTCTCAACTGAGCTATGTGCAGTCCATATTGTAGGTACATAGTCAAACTTGGCCCCCATCTGTGCTAACTGATTTGTGGCGAAATCGCAAATTCTAGACGCAGCATCATGCTAATCGCACGACGCCCAATTACACGCTCGAAACGACTGTGAAAGGAACTGACTCCTCCATATGCTACGTCGCAATTCCCTGCAGGATTCGTGGGATTTCTGACAACCGCTGTCCTGTAAATGAATCCTTGTGGCCGTATTTACACCAGCCGCTGACAAAATATCCATCATAGGAATACACATCATCCACTAACGCGATACTAAACATGCTAAAGCATATCGTCAATCCCAGCGACAATATTATTACGGGAGTATAGAGTTTAAAGTAATTGAGACCCTCCAGATGAGTGGTATTCCCATGAACGATTAACATTACCACTTGAGAAAACGGGAGTCCGGCACCCAAAGTTGTCACCAGGGTTCCTACCGATGAATTTGCCAGAGCCTCCTGGAGCACAATACACAACATACCTAATAATTCTGGTTGCCTTGCAGCGACAGAAAGCAAGACTTACCCATATGGAGGATGTACCACTGTGGGCTTCACGCATAAATTTAATCCAACACAGGGCGGTCAGTGTCAGCCAAATAATCCCAAGCGAAACACTCAAGGGCATAAAAATTTCCCACATGCGCAAATTACAGAAACCATCCCGGGTCATGGCATACAATGTGATAGAGAACACAGTAAGCCTCCAAAAACCCACTAATGTAAAAAACTGCAACAATCTGAAGAGGTAACATGACAGCCCACCATCCAAAGAGTCCATCGTTTTCGAGTTTTAAAAGTAGGAACAGGAGTGATAAAAAGCCGAAGAGCGCAACAGCCACGGGAACACACACAAGTTGATGGATATCTGCCAGGATCCTAAGAAGCGTCCACTTCTTCAAAGTCCGCCTTTCAATGCGCAAACTATCCTTGATACCTTGTATCGCAGTCTGCCTTTTGTGGAACACTTGATACTGAGTCTTGTACATTTCTCGGAAAATAGCCCCGCTGCGAAACAGCTCATACGAATGTGTCTGTTCCACCAGGTAAAGGAAGGTGTTACAGAGCCTAACTGGAACGGAATACAAGGAGTTCGACGTACCCCGAAACGACGAACGTAGATAGGGCCGTGGAGTTGCCGGAGGTTCCAATACGTTCGTGCATCGGAAGTTACTTCCCCTTCAAGTGCCGTCTGTTCATCCAGCACAACCGATACAACACTGAAGGAATATGAAACTAGCGCAGGACTGGAAAGGACGAGGATAGGAGATACGTACCACTGGAGTACGGCGAAGGGATCCTGTGCCGGTAAACATGGAAACTACAGCTCCATTTTGAATGTCTGTGCTGAAGTCACGAAACAGCAGCTGCTTCCATAACCTCCAGTTGTTGGCCAATTCCCGGAGGGACCGCGACACGCATGCTAGTTGCAATAGATCTTGAGGCCCTAAGAAATGCGCAATGTGGTTCCACAGTTCTGCAATGGTTCACACGGACAATTTCCCTACAAGTACCCGCACGACTCTGCAGAGCGGGGAGGACGTACCTGGTGGGAAGACGGGCACACGCGGTGCGTTCACATGAGAATCATCATGCTCCTCTTGCGTCTCTAGTGGAGGGTGATACCTCCCCGATCCTGACGTAAGACATCTCTGTTCACGAAGTTTCCTGTCCCGTCGTAACAGTACCTCCATTGACATGGAACCGCCGGATACCCAGGAGGCTGATCTCTCATTACCGTTGCCCAAGAGGGGGGTTCTCAAAGATGCCTCTTCATGACGGCGTCTGTGCGTAGGCGATTCCTCATGGCCTCCAGACGGTCTAGTGCTCAAGGGTAATAGCTCTTCCTCCTCCTCCCCAATGACGTGATATTGATGACCACCACGCTGCCACCGTCGCGGCAAACTATCTCTACCTACTGTGGCGCACATTATTTTTGTGTCTCCATCTACATGGGGTGCGATATCGACAAATCAATGCCTCATTTGAACTGTGAGAGGACTTGTGTGAAATACTGTAACACTGGCGACCAAGGTCACCGATGGCTTCAACGAGCAAATGAGTAAGACAAGGAGCGATGAACAGTATATTCGTGATAGGTACCAGTACGACCAACTCGGTGCGATTGGAACCACAATGGGTTGTTCATTCATCAGCACGACTACGCTTCTTCGAATTACTCTCTTCGGGAGTGTCTTCCGATTGCTTACGCTTCTTCTTCTCTTTTTTCTCCTTTTTCGCTTTCTTCTCTTTCTTGGACTTTTTGTCCTTCTTCTTTTCTGATTTGGACGCCTCAGTAGTTGCTGGCGTTTCTACTTCATCAGAGCTGTCCTGTGTCGTCGCCGATCCAGGGGTAGTGAACGTGGTATCTGTGGTCGGCTTGGCCGGTGTCGCAGCACTGGAGGAAGCTGCTGAGTTTCCATTTAGTACGTTTCCGGAAGCCATGTCTACAAATTGATTCTTCCAGTCAGAGGGAGTCTTTTCGTTGGCTTTTCCATGTTTATCCAGAAGACCAGCAGCGATCATCTGTTTTTTCTTCTGGGCCATGGGACCGAGTCCCCAGCGTCTAGGGTAGGTGTCACGCTCCATGATAACACGTTTAATCTTTGCAACCACTCCATGGTCAACAGTTGCCATCACTGAGGTGGTCATCTGCGCAATGCCAATAGCGACTGCTTCACCCTTGCTCGTCATCAACACAACCTCTTCGTTTACACCAATATCGTCGGCGAACCGTAACAACCCGGGTACCATCAGTTTGGCGCCGTAGCATACAGCGTTGACGGCAGAGTCTTTCATCACGACACGTTTATAATTGGTAAGAAGGATTTCGAGAGGCTTGACAGCCCTCCGTAAGTAGGTCTCATCTTTTTGGTTATCATATAGCCATTGCGCATCCAGGACATCGTGCATCGTAACCAAGTGCTGGTTTTCATCCATCGTACCAGACCGAACTCTCCTGAGCTCTTGCATATGCGCACCAACACCAAGCAAAATACCCAAATGAACACATAGTGTTCGAATGTAAGTCCCAGCCTCACAACTCAGCCAATATACTCCAAGATGCCGGTTATCGTCATACTCTAGCAGTTTGCTATCGTACACACTCCGAATACGTAGCTGTCTCTTCACGGCTGATATCAAAGGGGGTCGTTGGAACAGGGCACCAGTTAACCTTTCAATAGCTGATGCCAACTTGGCTTCACTTTCGATTGCATCGTGTAGCCTCACTACAGCAACGTACTCCTTACCAGCCCCTTGCTGCGACTTGACCAACCTTGTTGCTCGGTCTACGCAGACAATCAAGCATCCAGTAACTTTCGGGTCTAGTGTACCACTGTGTCCCGTCTTTTCCACGCGCAGGATACGCTTTATCCAAGCAACAACTTCATGTGAAGAAGGATTAGCTGGCTTATCCAAATTGATGCATCCGTAGGAAATGTAGTCTGACAAGGGTCGCTTAAGCGGTGTGTGTCCCTCCGGAATGGGTGTGTAATGCGACGTTCGCACATTGAGCTTATCGTAGTTCTTAAGAAGTAAAGGCCATTTGCTGGTATCGAGCTTAGCACCTGTGTTGTCAGGCTTGATTTGGAAATCTCCTTTATGCTGGAGGTCCCCTACCGAGGCGCCATCCGTGGCGGCAGCGCCGCCTTCTTCACCCTGACTTTTTCGCCGTTTTTTATCTGCGGCAGGCACAAAATGATAAGACACGATCAAATAAATGAAAGAAAGTGCACCATTCCGGACATGATGGAGCCAAGCAAAGCCCATAACGCAAGGCAATGGAGGTGACTCCGTGTTGAACATGGTATCCTCCTTGTCCACGCAAAGGTTCTACACAGGTTTCCAAGCGGAGAACCTGCCGGATCACAACTTGACAGTATACCTCTACACCTTGCCAAACGTCATACATTCCCCCAAGGGTACTGAGAGGGGAGAGTAGCCTAACATGGAAGGAAATGGGACTTACCTGATCCCATGGTTCTTGAGCTAGGGGAACTTAAGGGGAAATTGGAATGACAAAAAGGGTCACTCAGCAGACGCTTTTACACTCCTGGTCAAGAGATTTGATATACTGTTGCCAGCAGAAAGTGGGTAAACCACTCCTTCGTTACTATGGCTGGATGATGAACTGACACGCCATACACAATCGAACAAACATAGCAATGAAAGCACTGCTTTGAAAGCAAGGCCGGCCTGGCCCGGGCAAAACCGGGCCCGGGCCC
>LVLI01000416.1:0-12761 GCA_001687465.1 Halocafeteria seosinensis
CGACAGGAATTCTGACCTGCTTGCCACCCCGTATGACTCGGCACTGTTGTGCCATCATTTTGCTGAAGGATCCCATGACTTCTCCACTGTGTCTCTCTTGAAAATAGCCAATGGTGGTATTCAGCAGCACAATGAAGACGAGCACCAAGCATAGATAGAGGTTGAGTTCGTCATCACGGTCGATCAAGAACGCCACCAGTGAGAGCAGTGCCGCACCCAGGAGCATGAGCATAAACATATTGGTCAAATGGAGCAAAAATTTCAGCCATTCCGGCTTCCTATGTGGAGGAGTTAATCGATTCGGTCCATCCTGAGCCAATTTGTCTTGCGCTGTCTCCGACGACAACCCTCGGGATTCTGCGGGATTTTCCGTGTCAATATGAGTGTTCAATCCCGACTTCAACGCAGACAAAGTCATCTGATGCTCGACGACATCGTAGTCGGTGGTCTCCTCTTCCGGTTGTTTCTGGGATTTTTTTTGAATTCCTCCTCCGGAAGTGGTCAGCGGAGTGTGGGGAGCTGCTGCGCCTGCAGCTCCTTCGTCTCCCAAGACGGCACTTCCCTGGGACGACTGACGCACACGGACGGAGATATCGTCCACATGTTGTTGTGGGGGTGTCGAATGTGTATGGGGAGAAGAAGAAGAAGGGGTGATATCTTCCTGAGGTGGTGGTGACCCCGGACCGGCGCCAGAGGACATTTCAAGCTCTTATTCCACACTAACGACACACTCTAAAGCATGTGTGAGGCGTCGAGGATACAGATACAAACTATGTGCACCTTCTTTGGCGACATGGAACCGAAAACATGACTAGTTTAAATTTATAACGTGTATAATATAATTCCACCCAATGCCAACACGACAATCTTTTATTGCGTGACCCAAAGAGATCCCAAGGATGCACATTACGCTACGCCATGCAGTCCAAGAGCGTCACGGTGCCATCCCACCGCCGCCCCACAACTGACTGGTCGGAGCAAAGCAGAAAATGCCAATAGTCGAACAAAGGAGGAGCTCGAGAACGAGAGCTCATCATACAATATAATGGTCTATGAGCGAGCAATCAGCAATCGTCACCAATCCATGGACAGAGCGTGCCTATATCCTGTCCTGCCACCTGTGTGAAAGAGCTGTGTGCGCAAGGGCTTTACAAAGGTACAACCGGTCCATTGCCGGGACCGGCCCCTGCCCCCTCGGCTCGGGATATACCGGTACGGTCGCGATGTCGGCCGCAGAACCTAGAAGGAGAAATTGAAACCAGGAGCACCCTGGGCAACAGCCTGTATCCTCTGGTGTCTCGGTTCCATACACGCCGGGTCAGAATCATCTTTCATGGGTACCAAATCGGAAATGTAGCATACTATCCTTCATTAACGTCGGCTACCTCCCGCCCCCTGAGGCAGCTTTGTGAATGTCGCCCAAGAACAAAAAAAAAGGTTTTAAAGGGGGCCTACGGGGCATGGGAAACCAAGCCTAGCCCGGAAAATCGGGCTTCCGCTCTCCCAAGTTTATCCCCTCCGTTTCCCCGCCCCCGGACGGGGGTTGGGGCGGGAGGAATGTTTGGGAGGAGAGGTAGTTTTTAAAGCGGGAGAATTGATATAAACGTCGACGTTTCATGCTTCAAACGATGTTCTGTTTTTAATAGAATGTATGTGAAAACTGCTGAATGGAGGATGGGAAATTTTCTGCCACGATGATGTGTATCTACCCGAGGCAAGTGCAGGAACGAATGCACGCTTAACGGCCACGGAGTGCGCCACGATTGTAGCCCACATCTTGCATTTCCATGGGTAATAAATTGATAGGAGGATGGGGAAAGCGTTAGCCAATGCTGCATCATCCAGTGGAAGCTAGTAGTAATCGAAACAATGCGCCAGTCTCCTCCAAACTCCGGTTGTGAACGTTAGGCACCGTGTCGATCGAATGCATACATCTTCCATGTTATGCAAACTGATGCCCCCTCCCTTCGGGATACAGGAAGATGTATTACTTAACCGGAATTTGCTGTTGTACCGATTGAGAGTATGCTGATGGGTTCGGGATCCCCTCATGAGTGGCAGGTTGGCCTTTCGGATCGTGTTCGCAGCAATCCGTCATTGACACTTCCTCGTTTTGACTGCGTCTCTTTTCCAAAATTGCCTTGGACTTTGCTTTCCTTGTTTCTTTTCAATTATAGTCTCTTTAGAGCCGTACTAGCGTGCGACGAACAAACGGAAACACCGGTATCTCAGGAAGAAACAGGCAAGTCCCCAACCAGCGAACAGTGGTTGTAGCCGGTACTAAAGGACGTCGACATGCGATGAGCGATGTGTTAAAGAATTCAATTTGACAGGCTCGACAAACTTGTGAGACTAGGATCACTGCTACGATCCATGAATCTGCTACAATAGCCCTTCCATCTCAGTGTGGTTTTTCATTGTTTTTGGTGAAGATGATGGGATTCCAGAGAGAAACAGTCAACGGTTGTCCCTAGCAGTGCTCGCTGGAAATTACAGAATGGGGAAATTCAGCCGCGCGTTTGAGCATCGTTGTCCCTCGAATGGGCGACTATAGCAAATATATCCAACGTGCTTCCCGTGTTGACAGATTTTCCAAGTTGGGCCTTCAAGGAATCTACAGCAGAGCGGGTATAGCAAAGATCATCACCATTTCCTGACAGCAAAACACGAAGGCGATTAGTAAAACCCAGACTAGTAACAAGCTGGGATGCAATCAATCAACGCGCATACGCAGTGTTGAACTCGATACTAGTGAAATATCGCGGAAGTGGCTGACTTTCTTGGTGAGGTTCCCAATATGACCAAGTAGCTTATAGCACCTTCATGGAGAAGTGACCGAAGTTGTGAGCACCTAGTGCAACGCGCCGAAGATTTCTATTGCACAGAAGCCGACCAGACCTGAGGAATGTTTGCTGTCTCACACTGGAAGATAAACGTGCTGTATTTGTTTGATATGATAAGGCAGCAAAAAAAACGGAGTGACACTACGGGCAGTTGACAACAACAGTCGCGCATATATGAAGACTTAAACTGTGAGTATAGAAGTAGTCAGGATAAGGCAAACAGGACATCACATTCCCTGCGCTGTGCCTCGAATATCATCCGCAGTCATATCACCAATGCCCAATGGAGTTTACTAGATAGGGGTGGAGCCAATTGCGCACAGTACGGCGGCGTCCATCCTGATACTTTACCACTATATTTATGTGTTATATCCTTACGGAGGGAGGACTACATTGTACCGCTGGATGAAGATTAACAAAGCACTTGTGCAGCATAGTCGCTTGAAGAAATCGGTCTGAAAAAGATTCCTTCGCTTGACATGGAGGCCAGGTATTATGAATCCCCAACTGCAACTTGATAAAAATCCCGCAGTTTGTGTTTTATCAGTTGATTCTTTGGCAATGCATCGTTTTGCCTCCCCGGCACGTCCCTGCTCAAGACGACGTAGAATGAAAGTTGTCCAGCAACTTGGAGGCAACTCCCGTGTCCTCGAGACTCTTCTTGATTCGTCCGAAGTGGTTATGCTTGCTACTTCTTAAAGAACTGTCAACGCCCTGCACCCCACCTGCAGATACACGATTGATTATCTTTTGCAGGAACGAATGAAACGCTTAACGGCCACGGAGTGCGCACCGATTGTAGCCCACATCTTGCATTTTCATGGGTAATAAATTGATAGAAGGATAGGAAAAAGGTTAGCCAATCCTGCATCATCCAGTGGAAGCTAGTAGTAATCGCAACAATGCACCAGTCTCCTCGAAACTACGGCTGTGAACATTA
This sequence comes from Halocafeteria seosinensis, assembly GCA_001687465.1. Taxonomy (NCBI): domain Eukaryota; class Bigyra; order Bicosoecida; genus Halocafeteria; species Halocafeteria seosinensis. The sequence goes on from LVLI01000416.1 coordinate 3,784, forward strand.
GGTCCGATGCATATCTTTCATGCTATGCAAACTGATGCCCCCTCCCTTCGGGATACAGGAAGATGCATTACTTAACAGGTATTTGCTGTTGTACCGACTGAGTGTGTGCTTGATGGGTTAGGGACCCTCTCATGAGTGGCAGGAGCTGACAGTGTTGCTTTCCGGGTGGTGTTCGCAAATTTGGGGTAACTGTACAGAACGACCACATGCTTCTTTCCCCTCTTACCTGATCCAAAGCTGCGTTTCGAAGTGCTGGACGGCATGTTCCGAACTTTTTCACGAGCAGTTCCTGCGGTAGGAACGCCAGTTGACGTTCCCCTCGGCGACTTCTTCCTGGAACGCAGCTGGATGACCTGCCGCTACATTGGGAAACACTTGGTGCGCTCTTTTCAACTTGTTGGACGGAACTTCCAGTCTTATGAATGGTCGCTGGACTCGAAGATTTCTTCTTGGCAACGGTGGACTTTGCTTCACTGGTTTGTTCTCGGTACTTAGTTTTCCAGCCAGTCCTGGGAATCACCCTAACCGGAGCTACTGTTACTGACTGTCAAACGAAAGAAGGGAGCATTTTTTTCGGTAATTGTCATCTTGATGAATTTTCCGCATTGTCTCATAAAGCCATTCCCTCGTATTTGGTACATTGACAGAAATATTCAACTTGGACTCAGCGATTACATCCTCCAGCCTATTTTCTTTGAATCGATGCAGGACTGCCTCCACGAACCTCACAACGAAAATGCCGCAATCGATCCCATTGCCCTGTTGTGGCACATCGATACGATGGTAGGCTACCAGTGGGAGCTCTTCGGGCAGAATGTCATGAGCTTCCCCCCATTTCATCTTGTACAGGTGGCTGAGCCGGTAGCCTATGGTTTCCATAGGATGTAACATCTTGGAATCGAGGAACAGCATCGGCATGGGGGCTGCGGGATCTCCAAGTTTCTTTGGAAACAAAACGACAAGCGAAAAGTGGCTTGCATGATAAATAGGGATTATTGCAACCTCTTTACTTAAATCGTCTCTTTGGAGATGACGACAAGCGTCCGCATCCGTACCTCCTATAATGCACTGATAGAAAAGGCTGGTAAAGATTCGTACCTTGGCAAACTGGCGAGGAGAAAGTACGCGCCTTACGATATATAAGAGGGATACGTCCAACATACTGTCGGTTAACCATCGTAGCGGGCGTAGGGTTAACATATCTCTGATCGAAAGGGATATCCTGGTGTGTCGTAGCTGAGGTGGAGGAAGCCCAACTCCTGGGTGTTCTTGTAGGAATTCTCGCAGCTCATCTTCAGTCTGCCACGTGTAAGGGAATGGTCGAAGTTTTTGCTGCAGCGTACCTTCTGTCAGGTCCTCACGGTTGATTGCTTTGAACTGTTCATACGGACGTAGTGGCCAATCGGGTTCTACTTCTAGCTCATGGGTGGCCAATGAGGCTTGCGTGGAACTGTTCCGTTCGAGTTCTACTTCTGGCTCATGGGTGGGCAATGACGCTTGCATGGAACTGCTCCGTTCGGGTCCTACTTCCGGCTCATGAGTGGTCAGCGAGTCTTGAGTGCTACTACTATACCGGTCACGCGCCTTTCTTTTTTGCTCCTGCCGCTTTCTGAAGGAGACAATGGGAGCACGGAACAGTTGTCCTTTCTGTTCATCTCGCTTGTAGCGCTTGGCAATGTCAACTCTCTGCTTATTAAATATCCGCTTGGTGTGATGAACCTCCGCGAAGAGCTCGTGCGGGAGGTCAAGATTATTGGATAATGGTTGGATTTCGTTGTCTTTGCTAATATCCGCATATTCCTCCTTTGCTGTGCCCTTATCCCATAGAGGAGAAGTATCAGATTTGTCGCTGGTCTGCTCAGTAGGATGGCCCAAACATTTGCCTGTGGATCTCTGACTCGACCCGTCGGCTGGGTGCACCTCATCGTCCTCTGCCGCATGCGCTACACCGTCTTCCCGGATTCGTTTTGATCCTCGTATATTCGATGCAGGGGCCATTTTGACACAGGACACTCGAGTGTCTCGACGGCATTTGACTGTCTCGTTGAACTCGTTTGGCCATCTCTCTGTGTCGATTGCTTGACACTCTGGAGCGTGTGGGAACGAGAGCAGTTCAAGCTGCCTTCGTTCTCTTGCCTTAGTGTTTACCGTGCGCATCTTTTGGAAAATTTCCTCGCACTCAGTAACAAAATCAGCTCCACAGATTTCTTTATTTCGCAGGATGAATCTAGAAACATGTTTGTAAACGTCTATAACCGGATCGAAAAACGAAGATGCTCCAACCCCAACCGTGTCGCCTATTCGTCGCGCTGCTCTACCTGCCGCTAATTTCGAGCAAGTAGCCTTGTCTGCCTGCTCCCGGAGTCTCCTCGTGATGCCTTGCAGTAGACCATTGTCTTCCGAATACTCTGCGGGAGTGGGTGAAACGTCCTCTTTCTGCACATCCACGCTTGGGTCAGAGTGACGTTCTGCATGAGTCTCCTGTTTCAGGCAACTTGTTGGAACTTCGGCCGAACCCATATCTTGATGGACTTTCGCCTTGTGATTAATTCCTCCAGTATAGTTGTCTTCTATGCTGCTCTTTGCTTTGGTGCTTGCGCTTCGCTGTTCATCTTCAACTTGGAGTCTTAACTTTCGTTCCTCCTCTTTCTTGAGGCATTTTTCGAAGATATTTAAGCACCTTTGTTTCTCGGAGCTGCGGACATGCGTTGGTTTCTTGCGAATGAAGCCACGCCGTTCAATGTATTCGAGAACCTCGGTAACAAAGTAAGTAACTGTAACCTCTCCTTTGTTATGCCCCTTTTCCTTTAAGTACCGTCTCAGGACCGCGTGGAACGACTCGCACCATATATTCGTCCTGGGAAGTCTGAGCAAGACTTCTAATGCGAGGTTGAGATACGCGTATTTGTCCGTTTGATTCCACTTCTTGGCTCTGTGGGGAATGAGGAACGAGGAAATCACCCATTTCGTTACTCCTTCGTGAATGGATTCAATAAATTGGGCCATCTCCTGCTCCGGACGGTTGCTTATGCGGCGCCATGCGACGTAAATCGGTTCGCCATCGATGTCTACTGGATGGATTTCATTGAGATAATGCAGCATGTGACATTCTGCATCCATTCTTTGAGACAAGTCATCCAGTGTCTCGAAGGCTAGCATGAAGAAAATGTCTTTCATTTTGTCAACCGAATCCAGAGGAAGGCCGGACTTCCCAAGACCCTTACCAAGCGCCCCAGCAAGATGCCATACGCATAAAGCGTGATGGACCCAAGGTAAAGCCCGGGGAATAGCCGCGGCGTACTGGGAAGCGTCGTCGGTGAGGAAGATACGGACATGCTCATCGAAACGGCATCCACACCTTTCTTCGAAGGCGACTTGCAACGTTTGAAGACAGAAAACCACTATATCTGCAGTTTCGCTAGTCAGCAGAACTTGGATGACTGGGACGGCGGGCTGGCTCTCCTTCTTAGCTACCACCGTGGTCAAGTGCACTGCGTCCTTGTATCCTGTTGGTTTGTGTGTTTTGTCCATTTGCAGCATACCTCCCAAACAGTTCTCTACCGTGGCTAGTTGTTCCTTGCTGCCGGTGATCATCAAGAATTCATCGTCAGGAACGGTAACCGGGCTCGTTGACGGGGTTTGGAGAATTCCCAAGGGATCAATCGGTTTCCTCCCTCTTCCTTTGTAAAAGAGGACAAAAGATGGTTCCAATGGGGAAGCCTTGTGCAGGTTTTCACACACGTAGCGTTCGAGTGCTCTCTCGTCCTCTGGCCCCAGGGTGATCGATACTTCTTCTTTATGGTAGGATAAGAACCGATCCACCCCGAAAGCATCCAGAGTGAGGTCGGTGACGTGCGGAGCTGCTTTCGCCAATGTTCGATTGAACATTGTCGAGTAAGGCTCACTGACCTTATCGGCAAGTTCTGGTCGCCTGGTCACTCCTCGGTCGACCTCCGCGTGCAGTAGCGTCCGGGTTTGGCGTAACTGCACGGGTCCCTTCGGGGTGGCATTCCTGACACCAATCGGATGACCAAAATGTCCAGGGAATAAAGTTGCTGAAATGTGGTTACAGTTACTAACGAACTGCTGAGTGCTCGCGGTTTTACAGAAGGTGCGAATGGTCGCATACTCAAGCGGCGATGCTCCAATTCGACTACCAGCTCCCTCTACGTAGGTTATTTCTGTCTTGACATGGCAAGGACATCCTTTGTCCAGGCCAACTGCACACCTCTCCGTAAAGTATCCTTTCTTTTCCTTTATATTTGATCCGCCTTGCGTCCTAACCAGACGTGTTCCGTATTTGACAAACAAACTGTCCAGCCACTGCGAGTAATCGGAGAGGGCGGACGATCCTGTGAAGAGTCGCTCGCTTTTGAGCTCATACTTCCATTCCGTTTTCGCAGTGACGCCATTAGGTTCCAAAACATCGATATCTATCGTATGGTTGTGCTGCAACCGCAGGTGCTCGTAAACGTCCTCCAGTCTGAACATTTGTTTCCCGCATCCTTCCGGGCATTGACGATGAAGCCCCTGATTTCCATCATGGGAATTCCGTTCATGCTTTCTTCTCCCGCCGTCGGTTTTGAATGCACGCATACATCCTGCAGCTCTACATACGAACATATTGATGTTGTTCCTAAATGCCAACTTTCTGTGAAGCCCGCGAACTCTGTGACACTGACACCCGATACCAACAAGTTTCAACCGAGCTGCTTTATACGCATATACATTTGAAAGGTACTTAGAGACAGTGCGTGGCTAATAATGTCACAATTCAGTTTGTATAATGAACATAGTTATTGTATGTGGCCTCATCATTCATCAAGATGTACATGTATACTTGTAGAGACGCACAGTGCTCTGCAACGTTTCGGTCGCATAGCGGACGGAGGAAACATGAGATATCTCGGCATCCAAACATCTGCAAGGTCGGATCCCAAAAGTGTCCGGAGTGTGAGCACTTCAGCACCACAAAGGAAGACTTATACACCCATTTGAGAACACATCACAACGGGCAAACCCGCTCCTACGTCTTGACGCAGCGAAATGGAAAAATGGAGGCCTGTTGGAGCTTTCACGAGAAATACCCGGAGTCCGTTATGAAGGAATTTAAGGGAGGGGCGGCAGTGAGCGAATATCTCGCGTGGATTGACGGGATATTCATCTACAATGGCTCACGTTACGTCCGCCGAGGTGGCAACTGCAGCGGAGGAACCCGATGTTATCTACAAGAGCACTGCGATAGACCGTCATGCATTTCCCATGTCAAACTTTATGTAAAATACGAGGAGGGGAACGGAGCCTGTCCTGCATCGGACCCTCTCGAATATCCGGCCCTTCAAACGTTCTTCAAGGGCAGGAAGAAGGGGGACCTAATCCGATCGTTTAACACGATTGACGTTAGGTATTTCCCCGGACACACCCATCAGCTGGATATCAGAGAGGTCCAAAGGCCAACCAAATTGCGCTTAACTACAGCAGCTCTTCACGGTCAATTGAACCAGGGACATTACAAAAGACCACAGTTGGCCGACATGATTTCAGAGCAATTTTCAGCTTTGGATCAACGTGACTCAATGAGGGATGCGGCACATATCTCCGACCTGTCCCTGCATCCATTGGACGTAGATGATTTTGTAACCTATCACAAACGGAAGCGGACGACGCAGTTGCGACTGTTGCGCCACGACCGAGTGCTTCTGGACAAGTTCGTGCACGAAGACGAAGGCCGCTTCGTGCTTTTTTACAAGAGGCCAGGACTCCCACCGGTGGATAACATAAACCTTCTGGAGGCACAGTATAACGGAAAGTGCCCCATTGGAGAAGGGGTGCTCATACTGGTCACCGGCAGTCGGGATCAAATCGATGACGTAGTGGACTGCAAAGGCGGCATGGCTCATCTTGACCAGACACACAAGCCGACAATTTATGAGAAGATAGGGATGAGTTCCGTCATGGTGAAAAAACAGGAGAAACCAGCAACTGCTGCTGTTCAAGTACTGCTGTCATCGGAGACATCCGAAGTACGTTGGAAGTTTTCCGTTTGCCGTTAGTATTGCGGCAATTTCCGATGTCCGTTTTACCACTTTGCAGATAGTGATATTTTACCTCCTGGCTCTTAAACAAGCATTCGAAAGACAGACAGGAAGGCAAATCCAAGATCACATTAAAATCGTGATGACCGATGATGCATCTGCATACATGAGCGGGGTGCCACAGGTCTGTACTACTCTGCATTGAATGAAACCTTCCGAAACTTCATGAAAAAGACGTTCAATTGTCTACCACAGGCTTTTCCATGGGCTACGCATTTCCTTTGCTGCTGGCACCTATCCGGAGCTCTTGGAAAATATCTTGGAAAGCATGGAGTATCCGAAGAACTCATTGAACGTATCAGAGATATGTTCTTCGAGTTCGTTTTCAACTCCATTGAAGGGGAACGAAAGGTTGATTTTGAATATCAACTGTTGGCCTCTCTTCACGAAGTAGATCCTATATTTATTGACGGGGTACCTCTCTATCAGCAGTGGAAGGCGCAAATGTCTCCACACAACTGCACTGATACGTTTGTAAGAGACCGACTTCTTCCTCCAAAAGGAGGGGTTACGAAGTGGTTTCTGAACAACTACCTGATGCCCAGTAGAATGGACATGTGGAGCCTTCATGAAAAGTTGCGGCGAGTCAGTCTCAATTCTGACCAGTTGGAACAGTTACCGCGCACTAACATATGGAACGAATCATTCTATGCCACCATAGTGCGATTACTGAAAAGCCAAGGGGCACACAAAGCACAGCTTACGATAACGCAGTTTGTTGAGAACATACTACTGACCATCGAGCGCAGAACGTTCCAGCGACATCATCGCTCCAAGCAGTCGTCGGGAGAACGGGAGAGATGCTTTAATAACTTCAACAGGAACGTGGAAGCAGGACGGAGAGAGTTCTCCCAGCAACAAACGAACGAGGAAGTCCGAAACGATAGCAGTGACCGGTCAGCTAATAGGAGAGATGACTTTCCAGACGAGGAAGCTGAAGACTGTATGGCGACGGAAGAATACTCTTGGGGGGAAATTGCGCAACATTCTCAACAAAGCGGTACATCAGCTGATGTGCAATCCTGTGAGCCCGAAGCGCAAGCGCAACCTCGGACACACTCGTCGTCTGCCAGAGAGACGCTCGAAGTACGAGCGAATGTACTACAACACACCAGGGAGAGCTCTTCTCCCAGTCAAATCCAGCCAACAACCACTGGGCAGTGTTCTTCCGATACATTTTTCAAGGAGCGGCTGGAAAACAGAGTCTGCACTGCAATTCAGGAAAGATCGCAGAGTTCGCTTACCCAAAAGCTGGCAGCAGACAACGCTCTAATGCGCCTTCACAGGGAGCTTCCGGCAAGGAATTATCAGCGAATGTTTGACCCAACAGTTGACCTGTTCAAAATATCCAAGAATTTCCTTAGAAATAACGAAGAGCGATGCGGTTATAACTTGGTCATGCAGTGCAACGACCTGATGTCACGTCTACAAGCCTTCAATGAGGAACTGTCCGCGATGCGCGATAGTCAACACTGGTTCACACCCACATCAACATCTCAGAGGTACCAGAGGCTGGAAAACACATACAGGGAAACAACCGACTTCGGGGCTGCCAATAATGACATTCGGTGGAGCCAGGATATCTACACGGACGTACTGGAAGACTTCGAGGATGACAGTTCTTCAAATTACGACGGTACTCTTGGGGATTTCGCCGATCTCCATCCAGACTACTTCTCCGAACTTCATAGAACAAGAAACGAATTTAGGGTCCAAAGAAGAGACATAGCGATCAGGGTACAAGAAGAGAAAGCCCGAGACAACCTACACACTGCGTTCGGAATTGCCCCGAAGAAGAACAGAAACACATCAAGGGGGAATAAGAAACCGCGCATAAAGACCGCATCGACCCGGAGGAAGCTCAAAGGTCCACAACAGGGTAGTCTTGAAGACCAAAAGGACGCCTTCAACCCCAATGAAGATGGGGAATTCGAAGAGCAGTCTACGCGTATGAAGACTGTTGCATCTACCCGACGGAAGCGCAAGTCTTTAGAACAGGGCAGCCTTGAAGGTAAAAAGCACACGTTCAGCGCCGATGAAGATGGCGAATCCGAAGAGCGTTTCACGTGTATGAAGGATGCCTTTAGCCGACAAAAACGCAATTCTCCAGAACACGACAGTCTTGAAGGTCAAAGGGATGCGCTCAGCACCGATGAAGATGGCGAATCTGAGGAGCATTCCGCGCAATACGGACCATGGGGAGCTCAGGTAGACTCTGTTAAGTCCGGCATTGCAGATATCATGCATAACTCTCAGGACAGTTCTTTCCATTTTGCAGACCCGTTCCAAGAACGCAGTGCATCTTCAACAGGCCCGAAAAAAAATCCTCTCGGAGAAATTCTACGTGCCGCCTATGATGAGTTACAGGGGGAGCAATTCGCTCGGTTGAGGGAGTCTCTCTACCGGGGCGTCACTGACCCCGATATCGACTGGGTATGGGCGTTCAAGTATCCACAGAATATGAAGTACGTGTTACAAGCTCGATGTCCTGGAATCATTTTAACTCTGGCGGTAATACAAATTGCTCCCTGTATTTCAGATCCACTTTGAACAAGATATTACAACTCTTCCCTGATGATCAGTGTGTAGAGCTACACATCCTAAACAAGTTACTCAAGCAACAGAAAAGCTCCAACAGAAAAGCAGCTCGCCAACACAATAAAGGACGTTGTCGAGTGCAGATCAAAAGCGCTCCCCTCACAGGTGACACTGTTGTGCAAAGTAAAATCCGTTGTGCTGCTGTTAAGCTGACGAAAGCAGCACCAAAAGCATTTATGGTGCCCCTACTTTATGTTGAGTACCTACGGGATCAGCAAACCCGCCAGACGACCGTCGTGGAAACACATGAATGGAGATGGAAGCCTGCACAGCGCAGAAGCGGAA
>LVLI01000422.1:0-34532 GCA_001687465.1 Halocafeteria seosinensis
TGGATAGGTGGCCTGATATCCACCCTGATCATTCACTCTGATGTGTCCGGATCCATCGTACAAAAGTCAGATGTACGATTTTCTTGGGTGGCGACCGGTTCAGTTTTTTGGAGACTCTAATTCACCAATTATCATTTTATTGAAAGCAATTTCCGTGTTATTATTAAGTCGGTTGGTCAATATGGTCGGTCAGAAGAGTGACCACTTGGTCATAGGTATCCAAACCGGTTTGGTCTTTGATATCATCCAACCATTCCTTGTAACCGACTAGATTCGGATTCTCAGCATACCAACAATAGTGGATAAAGCAAATCTGATGACGACCGCAACTTTGGATATCCAGATTATCTTCGTTTTGAAATGGAAAGGGGTTCGAGTAATATTGATACCTGTCAGGGTTTTTTACGATTTTTTCCAACAGATACGGCCGATTCTGCCCAGTTCTTCGTTTTTCTCCGGCGACGCCCATGTCAGGGGTTCATCGGGGTATTCGCCATAACTGTCAAAGTAGATCAAATGATCGGGTTCATCCTCTTTGGGAATCCGGCATATTGAGACCCAATGGCCATAATTCTCTTCAATCAGATACAACAAAATACACGCCCCATTTTGGGTCAAGCGATCCAGTGACTTGCCATAGATTTCATTGTACGTCAGGATTGGAATGTTTTTGGTCGTGTTGTTCTGTATCTGACTCTCTGACAGGGCTATCTGCTTTAGTTCCTTGATTTTTTGGCGATTCACCATTTTGCTCTATATTAGAATTGCCATTTTTCCGAACCTCAGTACTGAACCGGCAAATGGTGGTGACCAAATCACTGTTGGTACAACTGGATGAGCAATTGGATCGTCGCCAATACCGATAAAACAGCGGTATTCCGACGGCTGAGACACTTCCAAACAGCCCAATGAAAACATAACTGACGATCTCCATTCCTTCGTATATCATGGACACGAAAGAAAATTATTTCAGGCGTTTGGCCAATGATGACGTTTTACCGCCTTGCTTGTTTGGAAAATTTGGCATTGGCATCGGGGCGAAATCCGATTGAGTACCGCCCTTCTTCTTGCCTTTTTTCTTGTTCCCTTTCTTCTGCTTTTGCTTCTTGCGGAATTCTTGCTTCATCTTCTTCTTCTCCTCTGGACTGGCCAATTGAAGGGCATCAATTTCCTCTTCGCTTTGGAAGTCCTTTGAGCCGATCCCATGGTCTTTACCGGCGTTTCCAAGATTCTTCAGGAAATCAATTCCTTTCTTGACCTCCTTGAATGGATTCTTCCCACCGCCTTGCTCTTGTTCCTCTTCGTCAGTCTTTTCTTCACCAACCTGTTGTGGTTCTTCGGCTGGTGCTTGGGCTTGACCACTCGTATCCTGTTGGGTTTGCCCTTGTTGGGATTCACCACGAATTCGTCTGATCATTCGTTCTTTGGTCTCTCCTTTCCGTGGTTTGAGTCCCATTTGTTGGATTTTCCATATCAAATCTTGTTGATTGAACTTATTTTTGAGTTGACTGGCGTTGGCTTGTTCTTCGCCACTTTGAATACGGTTCAACAATTGCTTCTTTTGGTCGTTGGGGGAATGTTGTGACGCCTTATCTTCCCGTTCTTCTTGTTGTAATGTGGATTCGTCAATTCCCCGAAGAAGTGTTAATAATTTCCGTCTCTCTTGTTTGGATAGCCGACTCCATCGCCCCAATTGACTCAGAAACGATTCCAGACTTCCCAATTTAGCATCCACAAGGCTTTCCATGTACGCTTGTAAGGCATCATCTCTCTTTTGGTTTTGATAGGTTTCCAATAACTTCAGCACAAAGATATAAAAGATCAAAATAACCCGAATTTTGGGTATATTGCCACCGGCAAAGAGCGATGGGTTACCAATAATGCCTCGGATGGCGGATTCTAACATGGCTCGCATCTCTTCCAGATTTTTTCGCTTGATTTGGGTACCATGTTCCTCTAGCGTCCGAAGCCCATTGTTTAAGGTCTCCATACGCAGAGAACTGAAGGAAGCGGATCCAGCACTTTCACGCCCTAGCGACGAACTGATTTCCTGTATCATCTTTTTCAGTTGAAGGACTTCGCCTCGTTTCTCGGTCAATGGCAAGGTCTTAGCAAATTGGTTGGGGTTGGACGGTTCATCAGTTTCTTCGGGGTCTTCATCCTCTTCAAATTGATCGAAGTGTTTTTGGATCATGTTTTGGAGTTGCTTTGACGGTCCCGCTCCGCCGGTTGGCGTTTTTTTTTCTCGTCCCATGATTTCGGCCACCACAGCATCAGCGGTCTCATTATTCTGTACGACGTCAAATTCTTGTTGTTGTTGCGACGCCAAGCCCTGATAGGGCTGACCAAAGGTGGCTTTCATACGATTTTCAAAATTTAAGGGTTGCTCGGGAAGGGTTTGACTGGGATGATGTTTCGGGAAGTCAAACTGACCGGCTTCGGATTGTCCCCGAAGCAGATTATATTTGGCCTGTATCAGGGGTTCATCATGGTCGGCCGTCCGATGTTTGGACGGTTCAGCGATATGCCATGTATCAAAGAGGAAGCGATACTGTCCTAAGATATTGTCACGGGTGGATTCCCCCGTATAGTCCCGCCACGGGTCATGTGGTTGCTCTAACTGTTCGGGAGGAATGGCCGACCAACTTCGGAAATCATTGGGTTTGAGATTGAGTTTTCGTTCCATAAGTTCTCTGTCCATTTCTATATGGATGGGGCGAAAAAAAGAAATGGCGGTATTTATCCTAACATCAAATAGGTAAAGGTTTCGGAAGCCCCCAAGCGGTTTTCAATGTGTAACTGGGATGAGCCGGTTGAGACAGTGATTTTGCCGTCTGTACCGGTCGTCCCTGAAGGCGTTTGATTGATGGCCGTTTCAAACATTGTACTCCGAAGTACATTGGTTTGGGAAATATTATCCCCTGAAACATTGTACAGTATTTCTAACATAGCCCCATTAGAACTAGTGGTTCGGATAAGAAACTTACCCACTTGATGGGTTGGTGTTAAGGAATGGAAGGAATCGTCATTAATGGTCACGGCATTGGATGTCACCGTGGCGACGCCCACTAAAGTGTGACTGTTCATTTCCACGTTGGATTGAGCCGGAAGCGAATACCACCCAAAACGCTGAAAATCATTGGTACCAACGCCGTTGTGATACAAGTATTTGATTTCATCGGCCGATAAAACACGATTCCAAGTAGCCACCTCATCCAATTCTCCACTGCTTGCTATGGAATCTCCCAAGTTACGTCCCAACGAACTTGTATCCGATCCGGATGAGACGTTACCTCCGCTTAATGAGGCGTCTATATCCAGACTGCCGTCAATATAAAGTTTCCAATCCGACCCTGTTCTTGTCAAAAGCACATGATGGTACGTGTTAAGGGATAAGGCTGAAGAAGCATTGGATGCCTCTGCGTTTCCGTTTGTTCTTGTACCTATTCTCAGTATATCGGCCTGCATCTTTAATTCAAACTTATCTCCATTGGAATCCTTCGCCGAAGCGTAGAGAAACTGGTCTGTGGGTGAATCAGTGGTGGGAAAAAACCAACAGGAAACAGTCAAATCACCTGAGCCAAACGACAAAGCATCACCGATATCCACATGATCCGACGCCGTGAAAGCAATCGCTTGACCAATCTTACCGGAGACAACCGATGTTCCATTATTTGTCCCATCATGCGTTCCGATGGAATCGGCATAGGAATCCGTTCCATCAAATGAATAATAGGCTCTACCCCCACGCCGAAGTTGGGGAATTCCGGCCAATGAGTCGGTATAATTCTTGGTCACGGCATCGGTACTTTGCGTCGGTGTCCCAACATTCGCCAACCGATGGCTATTCATATTGACGGTGGATTGAGCCGGTCGACTATACCAATCAAAGGTGGCAAAGTCTTGCGTCCCGTTGCCTCCGTTGTACAGATAACGAATTTCCTCAGGGGATAAGACACGATTCCAGATGCCAAATTCATCAATTCGGTAGCCATTTGCCATTGGGTTTCCCAAATCATTGCTAATTGTTGATGTAGAACCGGTCATTGTAGCATCATTGAATATTGCTCCTGATGAATCTTGCGAACCATTCACATAGATTGTTCCAGTTGTCCCTTGTCCAGTCATAACAATATGATACCATGTGTTTTGTGACAATGTTGATGATTGGACTTCCTTTTTTGAACCCCCTGATTCCGTATAGATTCGGATATAATCACCGCTTTCTTGTGTAATCAGCAATCTATTGCTTGAATCAACTTGACTGATCATCATCATTTGCCCTGAATTTTTATGTTTTACATACACCCAAAAACTAAATGAAAAGTCACTTCCGGCCACGTTTAAGGCTGATGACGGGAGTGACACATACGATGTCGTACCATCAAATTCTAGAGAATCACCTATTTTTCCACCGCTAGAAATAGTAATATTACCGTTGGCTGTTCCATCATACGTTCCAATGGAATCTTCATAATTCCCATCAAAACTGTAATAGGCTCTTGCCCCACGACGCATTTGGGGGATTCCGGCCAACGCATCCGTATAACTCTTGGTGACCGCATCGGCGGACGCTGAGGGTTCGCCCAGAGAAACGATACGGTGAGAATCCATATTCACGTTGCTTTGGGCGGGACGGCTGTACCAATCAAAGGACTGGAAATCATTGGTGGCATTTCCATTGTGGTACAAGTATTTGATTTCAGCCAGAGACAATACACGACTCCAAGCCCCCACTTCATCCAATCTAGCATGGGTTGCTCCCCCATCAAATCCAATTGTTCCACTGTTTGCTGTGGTAATTGATCCGGATTGTACCGACCCACTGGCTTCCAAGATACCATCCACATAAATTTGAGCCGTTCCACCGGTACTAGTGACAACGATATAATACCACTGATTCAATGTACTAAACGCAGACGATGTGGAAAGGTTGGTGGTTGAACCATCGTCGGTAAAAAATGTAATTTTTGAATTACTTGATTGATGGTAGATTGAGAATTGATTGGATGACGATCCTTGATGAATGAAAGTTTGATTGCTTGACAATTGGGTTGGATAATACCATACAGAAATGGAAAAATCACCCGTGCCGAAATCAAAAGCATTTCCGACTTTGACGTGTTCCGTTCCGGCCAAATCAAGAGCGTCGCCTATTTTTCCGCTAGAGGTGGTGGTGGCATTATTATTCGTCCCATCATGTGTTCCAATGCTATCTTCGTAAGGATTAGATCCATCAAAACTGTAATAGGCTCTCGCTGACCGTCGCATTTGTGGAATTCCCGCCAAAGCGTTGGTATATTGACGTAGTTGTGTGACTTCGCCCTTGGTGGCTAGGTAGGTGTCTTGCCAATTGTTTGTGCCGTTGCCATTGTTATAGAGGAAAGTAATTTCATCTTGGGTGAGAACACGATCCCAAATACCTACTTCATCAACAAGCACATTTTTAGCATTTCCAGCGGTTGATCCAATTCGACCTGTAGTCGTGTCGCCAATATCACCACTTGCTACCGTGCCCGAATTTTCCAACGCTCCATTGACATATATTTCACCTGACGAACCAGAACGGGTGAAAACAACATAATGCCATTGGTTGGTGGAATATGTGTTGCTTGTTTCAAAACTAACTTGGGAACTATCCCACGTAAAAAACCGAAATTTGTTAGATGTACTAGTTCCATATTGTAAATGTGTCAGATTTCCAGACGACAGCCCATTCATAACAAATGTAACACCATCTTCTTTGGGGTAAATCCACAGACCAACAGTAAAATCACCGGTCGTCCAGCCTAAAGCATCACCGACATCAACGTAGGTGTCATTGCCCTGTGTGTCAAACGCATCGGCAATCTTACCTGATGAAATTGTCCCACTACCAACCAACAAACCATCATATTGTCCTACGGAATCAGCATACCGATTGTTGGAATCATCAAAACTATAGTATGCCCGTCCCCCACGTCTCAATTGGGGCACAGCAACCTGTGTGTCAATATACCCCTTTGTGGTTGCATCGGATGAACTTGTCGGGGTTGCTACGTTGATTATTCGGTTTGAATCGGCATTAATGTTAGTTGTTGCCGGTGTCTCCGCCCAACGATTCTCCAAACGATTGCTGTTATCAAAACTGAAGCCGTTTGAAGCGGTTTTGACATCAATATGGCTATTGCCCGATGCACCCAGACCTTTTCTGAGATCCAAAGTAGCCTGAATACCCCTGCTTGTCCGTACAAACATTCCGGTTGACATGATATATAGTCTGTTTGAATCTTTGAGCGAAAAGATTCAAAGTCAAATCTTTCTAATTACGGTCGTTGTCTGAAAATGGGACTCCGATCTGCTGTCCCAACACCTCTGGTCTTTGGTAAGTTTTTGAAATTGCGACTAAACGATTTCAGACCGCCATTAATGGTAATTACGGTTCGCTGTGCTTTTGGTCTAGGCTTGACGATTCTAACACTTGGCATATATTCTATTACTCAATTCTTTAAAATTATCCGCATCAAAATATTCTTCTATGTTGGCTAAACATTGCTTTACATTACGTTTTTCCATAACACAAGCGTTTATTGCTTTTGCTATAATAGCATAATCTTTTTTTATTGCTGACCATGATGGTTTGGGTAAGGAATAAATAAAACTTTGACGATCAAATGTAATAAACATTTCATAGCCACCTGTATTTAAATTATGACCAACTCCTGTGATAATGCCTTCTAATCCCAACTCAAATACTTCAGGTAAATTGCTCTGCATATTAATAAATAAGCAAAGTCAATCATTTTTCTGGGGTGGGTAAAAAGAGAGTTGGGTAAAAACCAAAAAGAAAAAATGAATGAAACTAACATCAACTAATCATATATATGTCCGCCAACAAAACCAATCGACAGAAATTGAGGGAACTCCAGCAAAACGCTAAACCGCTTCGTCAAATGGGATTGATCAGTCGACCGCTTAATAAATTTACCCGACAGCAACTTCAACAAACCATCCAAAGCGTTGAACCGACCTTCAAACGGCTTCAGTTTGATGAACGAAAGTTCTTGAAGACCGCCACCAATAACGAAATTCGTCAAAAGCATCGACAATTTTTGCTTCATGGCCTGTCAAGCCCCAAAACCCGCAAAATCAAAGACATCAAGCAATCGTTAATTCAAAACTATCCGACCTTCCGCCAAATGAACCGCAATAACATCAATATTGAAAACATGAACCGCCAACAACTCCAAAACCAATTGCGTGAGTTACGGGAACAGGGATTTGCCGTGGGGAAACTGAACCGAAGCAATTTCCAACTTCGGCAAGAGATTGTTCAAATTTCGCTTCAAAATCAAGGAAACAGAGGACAAGCCCCTGTGGCTACTGATGAGCAACATCTGCAACCGCAAGTGGTTGATGTCTCTCAAATGAGTCGCTTTCTCTTTAGTTATAAGATAACCACTGAACCGCAAACCGCCGATTTTATTCTCTTTTCCAACGCTGTTTGGGACACCATGCGGAAAACACTAGAGCAACATTTCCAAGAAATGAATCTGAAGGTACAAATGGCTGTGTTAGCCTCTTTCTATCGTGCGTCCGACCCTGATGTCCAAATGGAAGGCCGATTTACCTCGTCCGAAAATGGTCAAACAGCCATTGCCATCATTCAAGGCAATCAAATTGAAAACACGATCGCCGAATTGATTAGTCGGATTGAAAATATGCTAGAACGACATCAAAACAGTGCCAGTGATTGGGTTATCATGTCGGTCAATGCTCTATTTCTGAATATTAGTGAATTTGAACCCTTGCGTGGGGCGTGTGCCGAGCACAAACTACCGAGATGCTTCAAAAATCGGGGTGTCCTTCAGTTGAGCGGTGGCACAGAGGGCGAATGTGGGTTATGGTCTATATTGGCCGGTCTTCATTATCATGAAATAACCGACAGAAAAAACATTGGACGTGTTAGCAAATACAAAACCTATCGGGAGGAACTCCATCTGGGACATGCAAAACCACGGCAAATTGACCAAGAAGTCTTTGGCGAAACGGTATCCACCCGCAAGGGACGAGTGGTTGAATTACCCATTTCAGTCCAAGACTTGGAAACCATTGAACAATTAAACCCATGGCTAAGTCTGAATGCCTATACCGTTGAACTGGACTGTGAGCAAACAAGAATTAAAGAATCCCGCATCTTGCGTTCGGTTCGTCCGGCCGACCATCATGTCAATCTGTTGCTGTTCCATGGTCATTGGTATCCCATCGTGGATTTTAACCGATTCCTTGGTTCTAATGGTTATGCCAAAGAGTTTTGCTTCCACTGTCTGCAAGGATTTCATACGACGTGGGCAAATCAAACAACATCACGGCGTCCAACCAAGACCGCCAAAGAAAAATTGGCCGAACATCATCAAATGGGATGCTATGACAATGAAGGGGCGAAACCAATCCTTCCCAAGAAGGGGGAACACTACTTAAAATTTACCAACTTCCACTGTCAATTGAAACTTCCGGTAACTGTCTACTGTGATCTGGAAAGTTCTTTAGTTCCTATTGAAGAGAACAAAGGACAAAGCCAATTGCAATACGAGCATGAGCCCAATTCCATTTGTGCCCGAGTCGTTTCCGACGCATTTCCGGAATTGACACAAACCAAAGTCTTTTACGACACGAAGGAAATGTGGTGTATCAGTTCCTTTATGTACTGGTTAATTGATCTGGAAGAACAAGTGGGTCACCGTATTCAATCAAGATATGTGGCTCTGCAAATGACAGACGATGATGAAATAACATTTCGGAATGCCGAATCCTGTCATGCTTGTGGGGGCACATTGGGAAACGACCGTGTTCGTGACCATGATCATTTTACGGGTACGTTTCGGGGAGCATGTCATTCCAATTGTAATCTCCAAAAACATTTTCATCGTAAATGGAAAATGCCCGTCATCTTCCACAACTTAAAGGGGTACGATTCACATTTTTTAATTGATGAAGTTGCCCGTGTGGGTCAGATTCGACGGAAAAAGTTGAATGCCATTCCACAAAATGCCGAAAAATTCATCAGTTTTTCTCTAGACAGGATTTGTTTTATTGATTCCCTCAGTTTCATGAGTAGCAGTCTAAGTGCTTTGGTTGAAAATCTGAAGATGAAAGGGGTGGATCAAACCGTATTCCAAAATCTCTATGCTGAGTTCGGGGACTATCCGCAAGAATCCATTGATTTAGTTGTTCAAAAGGGTGTTTATCCGTATGCTTACATGGACGGTGATCCTGAACGAATGGATCTAGCGGAATTGCCGTCACGGGAACAATTTTATGACCCATTGAGCGAAAGTCATATAGAGGAAGAGGACTATCAACATGCTCAACGAGTCTGGGATCAATTTGATTGTCAAACCTTCCGTGATTACCACGAACTTTACCTCAAAGGCGATGTCTTGTTACTGGCGGATATCTTTGAAAATTTCCGAGACCTCTGTCTAAGTAACTATCACCTTGATCCTTGCTGGTTTTACGGAGCACCCGGATTGTCGTGGGATGCCTTCCTGTTGAACATTCAGAATCAGTATTCCTTGGAACTGTTCCATCGTGATCAGTACGACATGTTGCTATTTGCGGAGCGATGTAAACGGGGTGGTATCAGCATGATAAGTCACAGGTTTGCCAAAGCCAATAACCCGTATCTGTCCAACGATAAATATGACGCAAACAAAGAAACTAGTTATATCGTCTATTACGATTGTTCCAACCTCTATGGATGGGCAATGAAACAGAATTTGCCGGTGGGCGGGTTCTATTGGCGAGATGACTTGGACACATTTGACGAAGAATTCTTTCGCCAACTTAACCCTGAAGCAGATGAAGAGGGTTATTTTGTGGAAGCCGACCTAGAATATCCGGAAGAACTTCACGATCTGCATAATGACTATCCCCTTGCGGTCGAGAATACAACAGGGAAATATTCGCCTTATATGCAACAACAGGCTAGTAATATGGGATTGGAAACAAAACAGAACGACATCAAGTTAGTTCCCACCTTGAATGACAAGGAAGGTTATGTCTGCCACAGTGCCAATTTAAAACTATACTTGGAACTGGGGTTGCGTTTAAAACGGGTTCGGCGAGTTCTAGCATTTCAACAAGCCCCTCTCATGCGAAGTTACATTGATAAGAATACCGAACTCAGGAAAAAAGCACGTGACGATTTTGAAAAAGACCTATTCAAACTGATGAACAACTCAGTCTTTGGAAAAACTATGGAGAATGTACGGGGCTATAGCAACGTAAGTTTTTGCAAGAACCGGAAAGAGTTTCTCAAGTGTACCTCTAAGCCGACGTTCCGTGGATTTACCATCATCAATCAAGATCTAGTGGCGGTGGATAACAATAAGGAATTTATCAAATTCAACAAACCCATATTCTTGGGGGCATCCATCTTGGACATATCCAAGACCATTATGTACGAATATCACTATAACTATATCAAAACGAAGTACGGCAATGACGCTCAGTTGTTATTCACCGACACCGACAGTTTGGCCTACCACATCAAAACAGACGATGTCTATCGTGACATGGCGGACGAAAAATGGCGATTTGATTTGTCTGACTATCCTTCCGATCACTTTCTGCATGACAAGACCAACAAGAAAGTCGTCGGGACATTCAAGGATGAGAGTGCCGGTGAGCCGATCTACCAATTTGCGGGATTACGTGCCAAAATGTATAGCATACTGATGAATAGCGATGTGGAAGAGTCCAAGGCAAAAGGTATCCCAAAAGCCGTCCTTAAGAAACAACTCCAACACACCGATTACCTTCGGGCTTTGGTCTTGCGAACCCAACCGGATCGTTTGGAATTCAATAGCATCAACAGTTTCCTGCATCGGGTGGTTAGTTGCCGTGAAAAGAAACAAGGCTTAAGCCCACTTGATGATAAGAAGTATGTTCTTGACAACGGCATTACCACGTTGGCACATGGGCATTGGCGGATCAAAAATCAAGAAGACTAATATATGAGTGATTTAACACGGGCAAATCGTGAAGTTGGGCGTCAGAAACAACAGCCCCGCAAACGTCGGCGTGTCATTTCCGGTGGGGCGGATCACATTTTTACGGCCGACATTGTCGATATGTCTCAATTTGCTCGGTGGAACAAAAAGAATGGCAAACAGATGAAGTTTATCCTGTTCATCTTAGAACTTTATTCCCGTTTTGCATGGGGCATTCCCATTCCCAATAAAAACGCCACCGTTATGAAACAGACTTTGGATGACTTCTTTAAAAAATTGCCGAAAAAGCGTGTTCCCGAATTGATGTGGACAGACCGTGGGGCTGAATTTACAGCACCAAGAGTCAAGCAAGTCTTTGACAAATGGGACATCAAACTCTATCATACCTTTGGGGAACATAAAGGGGTTGTCATTGAACGATTGAATCGCACCATTGGTAACCGGATTCGTCAGCAATTGGAAGGGAAACAGAACAAAAAATGGTTGGATTTATTGGATCAGGAAGTAAAAGAGTATAACAATAGCGAACATCGTACCATTCAGGCCAAACCGGTTGATGTCTATAAAGCTAATGCGACACCCGCTCCTCATCAGTTTGTTCATGGGAAGGACTATACGGCGACACGACCCAAACTGAAAGTTGGGGATCGGGTACGAATTGCTCGAACCAAGGGGACATTTGAACGTGGGTTTGATGCCAATTGGACAAGGGAACTATTCACGGTTCAGAAAGTGTTGAAGACCAATCCAGTGACGTACAAACTGAAGGATGAAAGTGGTGATATTTTAGAGGGTTTATTCTATCAAAGTGAGCTGCAAAAGACTGAGTTGACTGATGAGGGTGAATTTGCCATTGAGAAAGTGGTACGACGATTTAAGCGGAATGGCAAAAACATGGCTGAAGTAAAATGGCTTGGAATGCCCAACAGCCAAAATAGTATCATACCAGCAAGTCGGGTACGTAATCTGAAATAAACGCTAATTTGTTTCATTGTTGGTGTGGCTACTTCGGTACTTCAGGGGTGAAGTAGTAAAGTAGTAAAGTACTCAAACAATCTTTTCACAAACTACTTCGGTACTTCAGGGGTGAAGTAGTAAAGTAGTAAAGTACTCCAACAATCTTTTCACAAACTACTTCGGTACTTCAGGGGTGAAGTAGTAAAGTAGTAAAGTAGTTAGTCCAACAATCTTTTCGCAAACTACTTCGGTACTTCAGGGGTAAAGTAGTAAAGTAGTAAAGTACTCCAACAATCTTTTCGCAAACTACTTCGGTACTTCAGGGGTGAAGTAGTAAAGTAGTAAAGTAACTCACTACCGCAGTACCGCAGAGGTGCTGTAGTCCGGTAGTCCTGTAGAACCGAACAATCTCTTCTTCGACTCGGTTTGAACCGAACAATCTTTTCTTTGGCACTGCCAAAAAGCCCCACTGAGCCGGATTCGAACCCACGTCTTTCGAAGTACGAGGGTCTTTCAGTACTCACGCCGATGGTGTCGGCTTGAGTGACTCAACTATCAAGGGAGGGTTAAAAGTAATATCTATAGTTGTGACGCTTATGTCGCAGACCAAAAGACCGAATCAATAAAAATGACTGGGAATTGATGTCCCAATCCAATGCCCAAGAAAAAGAAGGAAGCCCCAAAAGAATGGAAGCCTATTGCCGGATATGAAGATTCCTACCAAATATCAAACCGTGGTGAAGTGTGGTCGGATCACGAAAACAGAACTCTAAATCCGTGGTCTCAATACGGCAAACGGCGAATGGTTTACTTGTACAAAAATGGAAACAGAAGAAGAATGACTATCGATGATCTTGTCTTTTTTTCCTTCCATCCTCAGGCCTTTGACTACTATTATACTGGTCACCCAATACATAAAGATGGACGTTTTCAAAACGATCACATTGATAATCTTGATCCACCTGAGTGGAAACAAACTCTGCCAACATCTGATAGATTCGGACGATTAATACAAGGAAAATGTAGCATGTGTAAAAAGGAAGTACCTGAAACGCATTTTGACCACCATTACCAAAACGATTCAAATTGTTTGATCTGGCAACAAAAACATGATTACGTATTAAAAAATAGACCGCCATGGACATATTCATAAAACTACGATCCAATCTATCAAATTCACTTGACGTCGTTCGCCGGACGGCTGCAAACCGGCACATCCGTTTGTCGAACCCCCGTGAGACACGGTCGTGTAGGGGTCAATTTGTGGAATTCGGGTGAGGTTCTCTAGTGGGTATATCGTCGGGTTTGGCGGTCGGGTTCGGTTGAGTGAGGAATCCCTTTGCGTATTTCGTCTGAATATTTCGTTGGAATATGCGGTCGTATAGCGGTATTTTGGTGAAACAGATAGGTGACGTTGTAGGGGGTATATCGTCGGGTTTTGCGGTCGGGTGAGGCAGGGTGAGGTTTCACTCTGGTTTGACGCACGAACACTTACTATTGCTACTTTCAGTGACAGTAAGTTAGGCAAGTATTGAAACGCAATATCCGTTATGGTCGTTCAAAGTTTGCAACTTGGACAGGTGAAGAAATGCAGCATCCGTAATTCCTGAACAATCTGGTACACTTAGATATGTCAGATTCGATAAATGTCGGCAGGCCAGATCTGAAACAAACTCGTTTTTTATAATCTCCAATGATTCCAAACTAGAGAAGCGTTGAGACAAGCTCGCAGCAGGGCAAACAGCACACTCTAATTGAAGCGATCTTACAGAGGGAAGGAATTCCCGAAGATTTCGGCAGCGCGAGTTGTACCCCCGTGCGTAGAGTAAATCTGATTTCCGTCATCGTAAGCTATTCCTCAGAAGTTAGGAAGATAGCCACAGCCACGCTTCTGACTTCTTTCGAAGTCTTGCGAAGTCCGAGATGCGCATGGAGCAAAAATCACCGGCTAAAGACGACAACCAGTGTGCTTGTGGGGCAACGGTATGCCAATATTCTTGCGTAGCAAACATGTCAAGAGTATTCGATATGCTTCTTTTCACTCGTTCCAGACAAACGTCTGGCGTTAACTCTACTGCGGGGTGGCAAGTCCAGCCTTAACCAGTCAACAAGGATCACCCGGACGATCAGGGCGACGCTGATTGCGCCGAAATTGAAGCCATTGCTCCACATAAATACGAAATAATAGGGAAGGATTGGCTTTCTGCCTGGGCATCTTGCAAGACAGGAAGCACCAACGTTACTTGTGTCTTCACTACTTCTAAGACTCTTTAGTACAACTCCCTTTTCCAGATTTTCGTATTTTTCCCCTAGCTTCGAGTTTCAGATACAATTAGTGGGCTAGTCGACAGCAGACTCATTTTCGACCAACCTTGTTCAATCTACCTAAACTTCCGAAGTTTCCACACTAACTTCGTTGAAGGTGTCCCATTCAGGCCCTTTAGTTTCCGCGAATCATTTCAACGATAGCCATAGGGACAGACATATTTGTTCAAGTGCTACAAATTGTGGTATATTTTTGCATAGGAGACTACGGGCACCAGCATGATGATCTATTTTAAAGGAAGTGTACTTGCGCAGAGCTGCTTCACTTCGACAGTATCTTCTGGACGTAATTGCGAACGTTTACATGCAATACTGCCGTTGTCTCCTCGAAAACTTGATGGGCAAGTTTTCTGCCATTCTCCGACTTCGCCAAAGCCCGATAAACAGGAAGCGTATACTTCTGTTTCCCTTGACTATGCAAGAATTGCCGGATGCTTTCGAATGCATTCTCGTACCCTAGCATTCCGCAAATTGTGCTCCATCGCTGCCGAATCTCTGGGTTGGCACAACTACTAAGATCATACGCGTTATCTAACAGGGACAACGTAGCAACTGCAGGTCGAAAAACCTTAGCCATAACTTATAGCCATTTCAAGCCAATCCAGCGTGGCAACCTACCATTTATGTTTCCATCCTCAGCTTCGCTTTGAAGTCGATCAAGGAAGTGCATTTGCTGATACGTAGGCCACTTGCTTACTTCTACTTGCTGGCATTTTTCCAGAGACTGCGATGTAGTCACATCTAAAGCACTCTTAGCCTGTTGGACGACAGAATTGGAGGAGCTTGAGACCAAGTTGGCGTTGAGCGTTGGAGAGGTGGAATTGGAGATAACATCACTGATGCGCATCCAATCTTGAAGGGCCTCATCAACAGGTTTCGTAAGTGATTCAGCATCTGACAGATCAGGTTCATAAGGAGGCCACCCTGGGAAGTGCAGCCAGCGACGGAACTCAAAGCCTTTCTTGTGCTCAATATCTGCGTCCGAGTTATGCGTCCGAGTTATGCACTTGTATAACAATCAGGTTCGTGGTGTATAAAGAAATGGCCTACCTTTCAAGTGAGGAAAAAATTCGAAATACAAGTCAAATAAATCTTGGGGGGTAACAGATTGGAATTCAAAGGTATCGCAGTAGTACTGGAGGAACTCATCAAACTTCTCTTTCGATCCGGCACAATTTGCCAAATAGGAAACAAACATAAACCCTTTTTCATAGGGCGTTTCATTGTACGTGTCTTCCGGATCCACACCTGCACAAACTCGAAAGCAAGTGTCCATGATCTTCGGAAAATATA
The DNA here is from genome assembly GCA_001687465.1 of Halocafeteria seosinensis. Lineage (NCBI taxonomy): Eukaryota > Bigyra > Bicosoecida > Halocafeteria > Halocafeteria seosinensis. Next base: position 15,570 of record LVLI01000422.1, read on the forward strand.
TGGCAACGAGTTTTCTCACCCTTATCTAGAGGCACATGAAGTCTTGTCAGCGGACTGTCATCTGGAAGATGCTTCATTTCTTCCCTGTGAAATCAGGTTAAGGGCAGCATGCCGTACACACTCAAGGCAATTTGCAATTCTAGAATATTGGTCACGCTAACCTTAGTAACTGCAAGCCTGTAGTAGCTTCAAGCGCGGTGAACGCCTTCCCATGCACTTCCTCTGTGATGCGCCGCTGCCCGTACATCGTGAATCCCTCGTTTAGCCAAAAGTCTGCAGATATTGAAGCTAATAAAGCACCAGGACAACGCTTGTTGATACCAAAATATACATACCACTCCAGCTTGAATTCGTAACTAAGTTTCCGAACCAGGAATGCGTGATTTCGTGAGCAACTACGTCACACAACGACTGGTCTCCGCATATAAGGCAGGGAGTTACAAATGTCAGCATTGGCTGCAATTCAGTCATTGCACAAAGAAAAGGAAACGTACATCGCACAAGCTTAAAATCATCTAATCGCAGCATACATTTTCCATTCCTCCGAAAGGAAAGCACGGAGGCATAACCAGCAGGTCATACTTGTTCCACCGATACCGACCCCACAGATTTTCGGCTACCCCGATATACTTTTCCGTGATCCCATTGAACTCTTTCTGAGCGCTGCAAGAAATACTAAAAAGAGTTCACCGTCTCTATAAAGTGATTTCCTTCATCAAGCTGTAATTACCTTTCGAGTACTGAAGGCTCAGTCCACACTTTGGATCGCGGTCCTATTTCAGCGCACGAAATATCACCTACCGCGAACGCAATGAGGTACGATGGAACTCTGATGTCTTCAGGAAGAGCGGCTCTAAAAAGGTGATACTCATCTTCAGAGCTTGCACTGGGAAGAAAAGCTCGCATAGCAACAGGGACAGGCTCTCCGATCAACCGATTGCCCTGAATAGGATTCTGCAACTCGACCCCGAAAAGCAAGTTCCATTTTCAGCAAATGCCAAAGAAACACGAATACCGCTGCACTTACATGCATCTCCGCGCTGCACACGGCCACTAGTGGTTTCGGTACTACGAGTCGCGTCGAGAAGCACACCTTGATGGAAGGAGTATCCTGACAGGGAAACAAGGATCGATTCAAGCAAGCTTGGCCTTGCGTGAACAAGTAAGGATACTTCTTGCCCGACGTTTGTTCCGGGTTCAGCCAGCAGATGGCCGGTCCTTCATTCCCCGTGGAGTATTCGATGATAATCACGAAAAAATCCGAAAGTTCATGAACACCAGCGCTTGTATCAATATGCAAGGCTGAGCCGAATCCCGTGAAGGGCTCAATGTGGAAGTCCAATTCCTCCCCTCGTTTAAAGTCATCCTCCTCTTTCTGCACACGACCACAGCCGGCAGCAGCTTGTAATCAAACTAACATTCTCATCCACCAAGTGGGAACGTACTCGATCGAGCTCTCTACCCGTAACACGATGAATATCCAGGTGATGGGAGTCCAAAACCATGACTTTTTCGGAATCTGGATCCCCTTTGACGCGTCGCTCCATGATTATTTTGATGTACCCATTGGCACGCTGCTGCTCCAGATCCAACACCAGACTGATGTCGTACGAATGAGCCTGGAACTGGTCTAAATTGGAAGCGGAAGCCACATCGACTTCCTTGGGATGCGCCGCGGCTGGCGCGCGACCGGGGGGAGAAGCAGACAGATCTGTATTGTCGTCCATAGCTACGACACACACACAAACACACACAATGAAGATGCAAAATTAAGAATTCTTTGAGGGAGTAAAACCGACAATGTCAATATGGTAATGTACAATGCGTAGTACCGTCCGGAAAAGGCCTTCCCACACAGACAATTCAACGACTTCAGGAAACGAAACGTCTCTGTGGAAGACACAGAGCAACTAGAGCATGAAATGAATAAATTGTTGCGAATTTTTTAACGAATTGTCTTTGAATCCTCTCATGGTGCATTGATTGAATGAGTTCACGCGTTATCGATTGTATTGGGTACCTCTCTTGGAAAGAAATGGAAATGATACATTAGCCAACTACAGAACTTCATGCAATGCCTTCGCTGTAAACAGTAGTGGCATCAAACAGTAGCGTGTCGAACCTATGAATACAGTAGATGGTAAACCGAACTGAACTGCAAACGTAAACTTAAACTGAATCGGAAATCAACTTCCAGTGCGAATACACATGTACAAATCGCTCGCGGTTTACTCATCATTTGTTGCAGCATTTTGAATACTCATTGATCGAATTCAATGAGATATGTCAGGTTACACTGATTGACTTGGTATACGATAAATTCGTCATTTCTCACATTGGATTCACCCGCTTTTGCCCAGGTGCTATCGAACCCGTTAACTGGGAATGATTCCGCACTTGATTTCGGAACGTAAGGGTTTCCTAAAGCCACGTCAGCCAAGAACATAAAGCACTTGTCTTCTCTGCTCCCATCCCAGTAGCCATAAGAGTAGTTCAAACTCTTAGTGGAATCGGATGCAAAGTAGAGACCGTTTCCGAACATTGAACCGGTAAAGTTTGCAGTGGAAGGAGGGTTTACTTGCAGACCGTCCTTTAGAATGCTCAAAAGGTTCGCTTTTTTGGTTCCATGCCATAGCTCTCTAACGTTACCAAATCTTTCCGCCGCTAAGTTAAATGATTTGGACATTGATCCAATTTCAATTTTGTATACTTGTTTAACCTTCAAGTGTGAGCAAACATGGGCATCCTTCCTCGTATCGATGTACTTTTTCTCAATCCGGTTAAATATGGATTGGTCCACTACGTCGATGTCTACATCAAACACCTGTTCGGCCTGGGGTTTCGGTTTATCGTCCACTTTGCCGTCCTCGGATACTGACTGACCCTTCACAGTTAAAGAGTCAAACGAGATTTCCAAAGAATTCAAAATTTCGTTTTGTTTCGCGATTCTTTCAGGTGTCCCAAAGAAATTGTCTATATTGAAGCGCATTCCCACATCCTGAGGGATTAAGCGGAAGTACTTGCTGCAGAGATCATTAATTGCTGATTCATCTTTCACATCGGCATCGTACTGCTCCTTGATATTTTCCAGCAACTCCCTGGCACGAGTGATAGCTTCCCGTGTCACTATTCCCAATGGTGTGGTAAAGAGTCCCGTTGCATGATCGTATGTGATTTGAGTATTTTTTGTAATTTCGTGGATGTTCCATTCTACCAAATTGTCGACTAGATCTCGAAGAACGGGGTTGTGAATTTTTATTTGGTCCCTCGCCACACTTCTCAATTCCTGGTCTGAAGGAGTAGAAGATACGTCCCCTTGTTTACCTACCGTAAGCAACTCAGAATACCCTTTCTTCTCTTTCTGACGTTTTTTACTTTCCAAGAACCCGATATCTTTTCCATGGAAAACCTTCTTTTGGGATCCCTTTCCGACTCTTCCCCATTCGGTGATAACTGTGTTGTCAGCGAACAATTTGCCCGTCCAGAACTTATTGGAATTGACTCCAACATCCGCTAAGATGAGCCGGATCTCCTTGATCACTTTGGACATTGTCACTAGCAATAATTGCAACAGGAGGAAGAGAGAGAGAGAGGAATTTGTCTCCGCAAGGAATTCGTCTCGTCTCGTTTCCGCAGGATTTATCGAGAGTCCTTATCCACACACACGCACATGTTATCAATTATCCCAGCAATTTTCAACCCATACTTCAACGAAGTCAATGAAGTTGTCATTGAATTTTTCCGCTTGTAGTAGCAAACTTCAAATTTTCGCATAGCATACTCCTGCGAAACCAACTTAACTACCTCATCCGCGCATGTGGCCCTGTGTAAAAGACAGCAGGGGTGAGGAACGAGTTTAAACGTTCGAGGGAGATCACCGTAACTGGAACTCGTGGATACTCAGATGCTGTTTCCCGCTTTCGGAAGCCACAAGATCTGTAGTACATTCGCATCGCGTCTTTCATTCAATAAATGTTGAGTTCTCGCTTTATCTCTCCCAATTTAGTAGAAACTTTGATCTATTGGCGACCAAGCTCTGGTTGGCGACTTCTGAGTGAAGTTCTGACCGAAAAACTTTTCACAGTGAGTATTTCCGGCATACGAATAGTTGTAAAAAGAGTTCAGTATTGTCAGGAAATGAAAATGTACTAGTTTCCTGGGACATAACGAAAAGTTTACAGAAGTTATAACTTAACATCAGCCAGGATGGCTTCTCAAGCAACGAGTTCCCTGTCGTTTATCGATGCCGGTGTGAATTTGTGCGCCAAGCAGTTTAAGCAAGGCCAATCGGGGCTCATTAAGCGTGCGCAAGACGCCAATGTTAGAGGTTTAATTACCATTTCGAATGGGTACAAGGACTGGAAACCGAACTTGGGCCATTGTCGACGCTTTTCGAAATTGGAAGGAACTCCAGGAGAATTCCAAGTCAAGACAACGATAGGGATACACCCTCACGATGCCAAATCTATGTTCAAGGAAGGCACTTCATTAGACTCGACGATGGCTGAGTTAGAGCAATTATTGGAAGATGACGCAACTCGAGGAGATATAGTCGCCGTTGGAGAATGTGGATTAGACTATGATAGAATGTTTAGCCCCGCTGAACAGCAGCGAGAAGTGTTTCGACGTCAGATTGTCGTGGCAGCCAGGCATAACAAGCCTGTGTACTTGCACGAGCGCAAGGCGCATGAGGACTTCTGGACCATCATGAAGGAGGCTCGAGAGAACTATCCAAGCCTACAAGGAATTGTGCATTGTTTCACGGGAGACGAAGAGACCATGCATAAATACCTGTCGCTGGGGCTCTACGTGGGAATTACAGGTTGGATTTGCGATTCACGGAGGAATCGCCATCTTCTCAAGGCTGTGAAAACGCTGCCAATGGAAAGACTAGTATTAGAAACAGATTCGCCGTTTCTGGCTCCACCTGAGATTAAGCAAAGGAAGAACGAGCCTTTCTCTTTACCATATATATGTGCGAAAGTGGCAGAGGTGAAGGGAGTGGATACTGATACAATCATGCAGCATGCAAGGACCAATGCAAAAGATCTGTTCGGACTCTAATGCACACAAGTCGCCATATTCTTGAACAATTTAATATTTTCAAACTCTATATGAACTCCAAGGACAACGATCCTGTTCATCTACGGCACTACGGGTAGGAGCAACACGAAAATCCAGCGACGCGTAGAGCTTGGTCGACGAGCACAATAATGTTATCGTTACTGGATCGGTCTCTCCCCAACCAACGAAGTGGTTCGTTTGGAGGTTTATCTAGGTACCACACTGAGCAAGGATTAGCCCAGAATACTCGCGGGGCTGCATCAGCTAAACGCAGTACGAACATGGTGCAGCACTGAGTTCCACTCGCTTGTACTAAAATCTCTGTTGTGATGGTCTAAATGAGTAGCAGTCATTTGAAAAATTGCGCCGTGGTCGTCCTGGGAATTTCCACTCAAGAAATCGAGTTGCGCATGTAGCTGAGTAGCTAAGGGAATGACTCTGTAACCCCGGTTACGCAATAAAGAAATAGACCTGTAAATAATACGCTTAAAAAATTGGATGGATAAGAATACATACTTGTCCTGTGGATGAAATGCTATCACCAGATGTCTCCTTTCCGACTGCCGACTAGCTAGAAGTTTCTGCCAATGGGGAAGTGTGGCCAGTTCCCATCCTACAACGTATTCAAGCACTATCCATAATGCTTTGCGGGCACCAGTGGCATACCATAAAGAGGCATTTTCAGGTCTGCATGCCCATCCTAGCGCATGGAACTGGGCCACGTCGGAAAGATGAGCAAACGTCCTGTCTGCACACACATGAATTCCATGGAAGTGCACAGCTGCCTGAACGCACAGGGCACCTCCTATACTATGTCCGAGGATCAATATTTTACTGGAATCAAATTGGAGTCTGTCTCTGATGAAGGAGACCATTGACCCCGTCTGGATGATTAGACTTTCCCTGGTGGTAAAATAATGATAGCCAGAAAAAGAACCCCAGAGAGAACCGACCAATCGGGACGCCAATTTAGACAAGGAGGGACTCGTATCAGATAAATCCAAACGCCCCCCACTTTCTCCCACTCCACAGTAGTTGAAGACAGCTACAGCCAAATTATCTCTCCGTAAAAGCTGGATTTTATCTATGCTCATGGTTTCGTAAAATTCGCCGTTCCCCAAACTGCAACGTACGGTAGTAATCGAAGGGTTGGAAAAAATCTGACAATCATATTCGAGAACTTAACATACCATAGCAGTACTATACCTCGGACCCTCTGAGGATCCGCTCCAAATACCATTGCGTCAATATGTGAGCCATCTGGGCACTGAATTGACCACCTGCATATTGTAACCAACAATCAAAATTATTTCTTTAAAACGCATCAGTGAAGAGTTGTGCATCTGCACCCACCTGACCCCGTCCAAAGATGTCTGTTGCTTGTGTCTGCCTCTGCTTAAACGACTGTATTCTTTTTCCATTAACTCAGCAAAGGGTCCAATTCTGTCATTGAGCCAAGAGTTGCCTCGTAGAAACCTCACAATAGAAACGGCAGCACGTTGTGCTGGCACAACCGCGAGTCCTATGAAATTATGGAATAAACGCAGCAAAGTCATGGTGATTCCTAGTGTTACAACAGTTTTCAAACGGAAACCGCCATTGACCAGATAGCCTAGACCGAGTATGAAAAGTCCCATCGGTAGAATCGCTTTCGCTTTCTGCACGAAACAAAAAAGCAGCCAATGAAAATCACACTTCCCATTTTTTCCCGAAAGTCTTACGTACCAGTTTTAAGTACTGGTGAAGTAATAACGATCCCACGTCAGCTAGGCGTACCCTGTGCGTTCGGTTCGTCGTTGGATCCATTGCTGCGTCGTACTCCTCCCCCTCTTCGTCTTCACCTCCGTCAGAAAATGAGTCCTGAGACACGGATCTGGTCAATAGAGGGGCTGATTCCTCGTCCCCTTGCCCTGGGCGTTGATGAGGCTGCTGCTCCTGAGACACCGCCGAGTCATTCAATTGCTGCTGCGACATGCCTCTTCTTGTAGACACACAACACACGGAGGGTCTGTAAACTTACATCTCCGAGTGAGACTTGTCTTGCGTGCCAACACGTCAAGAAGAGGCGAATGTAATGGACAACACGCAAGATAAGGTAAAAGAAACTTCAACTTGCCCCCTCTATTGATGGATTGCACGCGATAAATCAAGCTGAATGAAACCAAATACCATGTCTTTGTACAAAAGTGCAGGAAAACATCTCGTATGGTGTAGTCGAAGGTTCATGAAACAAGGAATAGCGATAATAGTGAACTTCACAAAACTCCAGCTAACCATATGTATATTGGGACTTGATTGTTCCCGAAGCTACCATCAAAGAATGACGCAGAGGAAGCACATAGCTCTTCGCTAACCAGACTATGCGGCCCTCTAACATGAAAACATTATTTGTTTACGGAAGTAACCCGTATCGACCAGTAGCTAAAGCCTTGGAGGCAAAACACTCTGGCGTACAGAATTCGCCGCTATGACATCCAGAATGGGGTCCACATACGAATTCACGTCCACAGTTCACACATTCTGTTACTTCATTGGTGTCCAAACCAGAGGAACTTTGCTGGCCGTTCGTGGCGCCCCAAGTGTGTGACTGAGAAGCCTTCAACAACGATCGATGCGCTGTACGTTGGCGTTCAAATTCGAAGACATTCATGTCATCACCACACAGCATTCGCGTCAACTCGTCTCCAGGCTCTGTCAGATCAGCAACTTTCTTGGATCTTCTGTTCAGTTGTTTATTTGAACCATTGCGCTGAAACGAAGTCGGTATCCGCCGATTTGGAGTCCGGGGCTTTCTTGTATCGGCACTCACAGTCCTAGATTCAGAGTAGTGGAAACCAGGACCATCCTCAAGTGCTTCCGTAAGGACGTGTAGATTAGGGAGCTCATCACGTTCGCACATTTGCTGAGCCCCTTCCGGAGGAGTGAATGGCATCTCTCTACAATACCTACTAAAATGTGTGAAGTCTTCAGATGTTTGTACACGCTTGACGGCTGGAAATGGGCGATCCTCCTGTCGGAAGCCCGTTTGATTGTCAAACACCTCCTGGGCTTCCTTGCAATTGCGATTATACACTTCCACACACATATAGCATACACGAACTCGTGTGACTCTAGCTGGTTTTTCGCCTTGAGATGCCCGACCATCCACTGTCAGAGTCAAAGACTCTTCATAAGAAGAGGGTGAGCTGCCACCGTTGCTGCACGAGCCACTTTGTTCTGACTCTGCAGAACGACAACGGGCTTTCCCTTTCTCCTGTATAAGATCGTGTCTATCGAGTCTACTGCTGGTATCCTCAGTCGGTGCTAGCTTCTGGGCTGACGCACTGCACTGGCTATTTCGCCTCGACAGTGGATTTTCGCAAGTCTCACCGCAAAACTCAGCATCGCCGTGCCTTCTTCCATCAGGATTTCCTCCATCATCATCGGATGTTGCCTTGTGTAGTCCCTTGTCTAAGGAGCAAGACTCTGGAAGCCCAATACTCGACCTGGGAGATACTACAGGAAGTAGCACATGTTTCTGTTTAGCACATTTGCCGCAACACAATAATCCGCATGCCCGGCTGCAGAGAATCAATACATACACATTATGGACGGCCAGTGATTTTTCTTTTTTGGCTCTCCAAAACAAAGAACAGAAGAGTACCCGTTAAGACTTACCAGTGGTGGCGCCTGCGGAGTAACGAGAAAGTATGTCCGCAAATCAAGCATGCCTGGGATGCATTGTCCGCAACCCATGCCTCATCTCTCCGCGTTAACAATTTCGGCAAGCGAATGACTTCGTCTTCGCTTCTCTTTCGATTCTTTGACTGTTCGCTTCGATTCTGCTGTTGTTGATCAGTTCCTCCCAAACGTAGTGGAGATAAAGCTGGAGGTTCAGCTCCGCGGTGTTGCTGCTCACGTCGGGCAGTATTACTCGTGCTCCTCTGGATGCCACCCTCTTCCTGGCCCCCAGTACTGTTGCTGGATTGCATAATCAACGAACCCAGTGAAGAACTGGTACGAACCGGCATCCTTTCTGGGTGTTCCCACAACTGTTTTTCTTTTTACCGCTGCTTGTTTTGAAGCTTTGCACGTTTCAGGTTGACCGACTCAGATCAACTGCAAGTCAAAATCAACACATACAGAGTGCATGAACACCACATCCGTCATAAGCGCATCGATAATTTGCAAGCAAAGGCTAAAACCCGAGAAAAATTACAACCAATGGAGCACAACAACAGCAAAGTCGTCGATCAAAGTCGAGAACACTCCCGGAAAAAAGCGACAGCGTGGACAAACAAGAAAATAAACAAAAAAACAAGCCAAGAACCACATAAGCACCCACGTTCTGTATACCTTCTCTTGCTCTCACTCCGACATCAACCAATGCACCACAACAACTCATTTCAGCGCAATGGAATGCAATACCCTCTCGTCAACTCCGCCCTGATACGGGGCTCGGGCGAGTCGGGAGCCAGCCGCCGACTCGGGGCCCACTCTAGCGGGGTTATATCAAACCACCCCAGGCTCTTCAACGTACGCATACTCGGTGTCCTCTGCTCCTTCAGAGACGTATACAGGTGGAAAAGGGAGCATAGGGAAATTACTTCCCTGGGAAACCCCGGAAAGGGCCGTAGCAAGTGCATAAAACTTGCAGTCGAAAGACTTCTTTTTTTCGCACTGGGACAAAAAGCCGCCACGGAAAAAAAGGGTCTCGGTCATGATTCGTCTTGCTCCTTACCTCTTCTTTGACCCTCTGTTGGCCTATCTTGAAGTAGAGGCACGTGTCGGACGTCGTGTCCTAACCAAATACACACAATTAAGGTTACCAATAAACTCCAATGCAATATAGTCCAAAAAATGATTGATACTAATGCAATTTTTGATGTTGAGAATGTCTTATATATTCAACAAATCTCGCACATCTTCAGCTCAAGTCCAATGGGCACTGGAAGATTAGCCGCTCCGTGGTGCGGTGGCCCCGTGCCTCGGGCGGGGAAAATGCCCCGCCACATGCCATAAAAACGGCCGAAGCGGACCAAGTCATTTCCCGCTTCGGACGCATTAAGTTACCATTAACCCACTTTCCCCAGTTACATGCCGCATTAAAGCGCATGCTCGGTCGTCTTTTCTCACGAGGAGTCGTTCAGAAGCCTGGAACTGAGTATGGGGTAACTCCTCTCTTGACGGGAAGTTACAGAATCGCCAACCTTGTTCCGGAATGGCTGATGTGTAAATTGTTTCGACGTTCTCAGAAAGCAGATGTTCGCACATATGGGATACCATCTGATGTGCAATCACTGTGTGTATTTAAATTCGAAGCGGGCCTTGCTTGGCGAAAAAGAAAATGTGTGTTGAAGTTGCGAAAAACCTTCTGGTTGTTGTTGAAGCAGAAAACCATCTTCGCCTAACTTCCGGCGGCAGGCCGCTCTACGTAACTGATACGCGGTTTTAAGTGAAACAGCGTTCTGTTCTGCGAAGTGTATATGGTATCTAATGGCTGTGGTACGCTAAACTGACAACATATGTGTTATGGATTCCTTTCCGCAATTCAGCAACGTCTTCTCCTTGCTCCTTCGACCTATGCTGGAAAAAAGTTGATGACACTATATCACTTTCTCCAATTCCCTCTCTTCTTTCTCCTAAGACTTTCAGAGTTGACGAAGCAAGTCCGTTCCACTATCCAGCCGATCTGGAGGTAGCAACGATGTGGCCAAGGACTCCGAGTATCATGACCAAATTACACAGGCTGCTCATTCCGTGCCAAATACCAAAGGATTTCTTTGCTTCCTTTACCCGTGGATCATTATCGACAGCGTCAGGATCTTCATCCCCAAGCTCTTCTCGAGCATCTAGCCGGCTTTTATGTAAGCTCTCCATTGCTGACTTGGTGGCTGGTCCCACAAATATCTGCAAAAATACCGAGGAAAACACGGTGAAAACAGTGTCAAACAAAAATCCCTTCCAGCATAGTGTTCCATTGCACATACCATATTTAGAAAAGAAGAGAAGAGCGCTACCCATGCTAGAATCATTGCAATTTTGGCTGAATAGTTGAGCATTTGAACCGACATGCTCACCACCCTGAAAAAGTTCCGTCCTTCCGGTATCGGCTTGTTGTACAACGCTTGCAAGAAATACGTTAAAACCGTAACGAGGCCACTGAAAGTGCATACTTGAAAGTATTTAGGGAATAAAAGACTTTGTACTTGTGAAAACGTCTCCCGTGGCAGATTACGAAACAGCAGTATTCCACTGAAGAATGTCATCCATATCGCGGCTCCAAACCATGTCGCCACTGTGATGTTATGGAGGGAGTATATTCCCCACTTAGGAGGTACTAGGGAACCTGCATAGTCCTCAAATGACGCCACCATTGTCCATCAACTGAATGTCGCTGTTCCAACTTCAACTTGGCTCGTATTTTCAAAAATCCACACAACTGAATGGCAAGTGACCTCTGTATCCATGGAGCACAGTGACGAACGTCTTTAGATATCAATCAATAGTGGACGGATATGTCGTGCAAAGACTCTTGGTCCAGAGTGGACCAAGAGTCTTGGAGGAATAAAGGAAAAGTGAAACTTAAGTTTGTAGGCTACGGAGCCCGAATAGCTTCGCGGAGGTGTGTATTGCCATGTTAGGTTGGATTGCTATAGATAAAAAGTGCATCGTCCGTATGAAACTGCCGTGAAAAGGCAGATCGATAGATCTGCGGAATGTGCAGTCGTATAGGATAAGAAGCCCATTAAACATCGGTAGAGAATGACGACGGCAGATGGCAAGATCCCCCATGTACGGCTTTCCAACGGCGTTGAAATGCCCGTGTATGGCTTAGGACTGAGGTACGTCCGTCTGAATCTACCTTCAAATCAACCCTATAAAGTACCATGAACACAACTGCATGATGCAGTCATCATGGGGGATTCAACCCGGAAGCAGTCCACGAGAGCCTCCGACATGGAATACGATTGTATGATACCGCCAAGAGATATGGCTCCGAAGAGCCATTGGCACAAGCAATATCTTCGTTCAAAAAGGACCAAGGACGTCAAGATCTCCCAGATTCCCTGTTTATCACGTCGAAGCTATGGTGCGTGACTCTGTTGTCGATGTAGAACATTGGATTGTTCTGATTCATGTTCACATGGTACATCCATGCAGGCCTGGAGATGCCAACAATGTTCGGAAGGCATTTCAGGAATCCTTAGAGCGCCTCGGAGGAAAACTCGATTTGTATTTGGTCCACTGGCCTGGCCCATGGCCTCCCTCAGGCCATCAGGACCACCGCCAGCTAGCAGAATTCCGCGTCCAAGTCTGGCGTGAAGTAGAGAAATTGTACGATGAAGGGAGAACGAGAGCAGTGGGCGTCAGTAACTTTCTTAGCCAACACATGAAGGATCTTTTAGAGTCGGAAGAAGTGTCGATTACTCCCATGCTCAACCAGGTTGAGTTTAATCCTCTGCAATATCCGGAAGCGATCCTTGAACAGTGCAAAGCCAACGATATCGTTGTGGAGGGGTACTGTCCCTTGGCAAAAGGCAATGCTCTGGATCATCCAACTGTTACAAAAGTGGCGAATGAAGTCGGTGCAGATCCTGCAATTGTTCTGTTGCGTTGGTCTCTTCAGCATAATGTATGTTTGCTTCCTTCTTAAATACGCACCGGTACGTCATCCAACGTGCATCTCTGACTTGCAGGTCATCACCATTCCCAAAACGACAAAACCCGGAAGAGTTGCAGCAAACCTTGAATGCTTCAATATAACGCTTTCTGATAGTCAAATGAAGGCACTGAATAACATTAATGAAGACTTCCGCGCGACATGGGACCCTACAATCGTCGCTTAGGAGGGAAAGCCCAGCAGCGATCATCCATGCGAATGTCCCGCAATCTGACTCAAAACGAGTGGCAGAACCATGCCAAAATAGAGCACAAGCAGGTCCATTGACCGCTGTGACTGCGGCAGCATGAAATAGACCTTTGCTTTGTAAGACTTCATCTGGTGTCTCAGCCCTTCCGGGAAGATAGCACAACAACTCCCGCTTTCGTATGCAATTTTGATTCTGCGTTTCACACTACCACTCGATGTTTTAGAATCTTTTCCGTCGTATCCGTCCTCCTCTTCGAGTAACCCTTCTTCCTCCGTGCTTTCAGGACCCTCTTGAGCCTCGCCAGTAGGTGATGGTGTAGGGAAGACACCTCGGCCAGTGGTCTTTGGGGTTCGAATACCGAGGTGGGAAGCGGAGGCTCCACTACTCTCAGTAGGTTGGCGGTAGCTTGCATCGTGATCTTCCTGTGTCCAAGAGCCTTTAAGAGAAAGCGATGGATTGGCTTCTGGCTTTGGCACGTGAGACGAGCCATCTTCACTGAACGCCTCTGGTAACGCATGAGTGGTGGCCACGTGTAGAAAAGTGCCTGCCGCGAATAAGAACGCATGAGCGAGCCACTGCTGGGAGAAATGCCCTGACGAATCACTCGCGAAAATTAATACCAGCAAATATGCACCCACGGAACCAAGGGGAGCTGCAACAGAAAACAAGAGTATACTGCGAAGCAGAGCTCTGTCTTGCAGCTTAAGGAACATGTTGCTGAAGGAACAAAAGCTCGCCGTGAACGAAGCTTGTTCACCTGCCTGTTGAACTTTCTGCGCTGCTTGCGAAACCATTGTCGTCAACCCGAAAGCAGCTGGTGCCTTATGCAGCATGATAGCCATCAGCATAATGTTACTGATCCGATAGTCTTCAGACCCGGCCGTTTTCGTATTCAATGACGCGGATGCACATGCCACTCCCAGTGCCACCCCATCCATTGCTGCATGCAGTAGCAAGCCCCATACAGCTGCCATTTTGTCATTTGCCTTACTGCTCTTTGTCGTAGTAGCAGTAGCACGACGGGACGATCTTTCCGGGTTCTGCTTCGGCTCCCCTTGCACAGCCTCTTCTTCATCATCTGCATCATACGATTGCTCACTCGGAGTGGCATTTAATCCCTCTGTAGCACTGGTACTACCTCCATCTCCGGGTGGCCCATGAGAATGCCCATGGTGATGAGCATGGGAGCCATGAGCATAGAGGTCCACTGCAATCATCAGTGCAAACCCTGCCATTAAGGACAGTCCAATTTGCCAGGTCGGTAAATGATGATGCTCATGTTCATACTCCTCCGTCTCCATAGAGCGAGCCGAATAAGAGTCCTCAGTTTGCTGTAACAAAGCTCTTTTCCCAGCTTCTTCCTCGTGAGGAGGGGCTTGTCCTTCCATCCAGAGAGCGATGGCTGCGTTATACAGATATAAAGAGCAACATTTTCTACATCTTCCATCCTAGCTGGACCCTCAGGGAGCTTACCTTCGGGCAGAACGACGGTCAATGCTGTCCCTACGAGCAACCCGGCGCCTAGAATGGACAAATACTTGGTCGTCTTGGGCGAAACTGGGGCCATTAAAGGCACCAAAGCTGCCAATAAGGAGCCCATAAACATGGCCAGACATGATAGAAATAACCATGCGATTGGACTCATTTTACTCCCTTTTTCTTTCTTTGTAAGACAAGGAAACACAACTGGTGATGTTCATGTGTCATTTGACAACCCGAAATATCCAAAGAAACTTAAGCTCAGTACTTAACCCCCGTAACCTCCGTAAAGTTCCCATCTGCAACTTCCAAGAAAGAATCTGGCCCAACTAAGATGCAACATATGCATTTAAATTTTGTAGATTTACAACTAATGACCCAAGGGCAATGGCAATGGTGGTCGATAGTAAGCAGCAAGTAGTGCCTTGATGGTATGGAATTGTAAGAGCATGACCAATTCACACCAAGAGGGAATCTGAAGTTCTCACACTTAAGCTTGCTACAATGTATTACATGATGAATGTGATGAGTCAATGTAGCTCGGAGAAAAGTCCCAATACACTTTATACCATATTGTACATTGGGTATCTGCATTAACTAGTGCAGCTGTTCCTACTTATATCCTACTTACTCAGCAGCTTTTTTCCCGAGGCCAAGGGATTCAATTCCTTCCTTGACATGTCTCCAGAAGGTCTCTGGTTGCTCAATCCAAGTAAAATGGCCTGCCTTGTTGACTGAAAGCCATTTGCTCTTCGGCAATGCCAAATGCATATCCACAGAAGCATTGTGGGTTGTCATGACATCTTGCACCCCAGAGATGATAAGAGCTGGTACCGTGATGGCTGCGGCAGCGGACTTCAAATCAGTGTGCATCGTCTTGTTTGTGAATGCCCAGTTGACAACATCTAGTGAGACTTTAGACATGTGCAGGTACTTCTCTCTGTCCGGGCAGTCATAGAAGTAAAACCCAAACGCCTTACTGAGAATTGTTGCAAACTCTTCCTCGCTTTCGAACGGCTCTTTCCGAGACATCATTCCAAGAAGCTGTTCTTTTGCCTCCTCAAACCACGGTTGACTCTTGAACAAGTCCATCGCTTCGTGAATGGAAGCAACAGTGTTGTCGTTGAATCCCAGAAATGAAGAAATTATGAGAAGCCCATTCACTCGCTTGGGATAGCGGTGAGCAGTTTCCAGGCTAATTACTCCACCACCAGAGTGTCCTCCCATGATTGCACTATCCAGATTCAAGTGGTCCATCAGAGCGTTGATATCGTTGGCATAGTCCGTGATTGTGTAAGAGACAGGCTGCGGACTAGTACTGCGGCCAGTACCTCGGGTCTCGACCCACACGATGGTGAAGAATTCCTCCAGTTTCCGCAATCCGGTCTGATGGTACAAACCGAGATCTAAGCCTTGTCCCTGGCTGACAAAAATGCATACAGGTCCTTCTCCTGCAATCTCATACCAGAGTTGGGCGCCGGTGGAGAGCTCCGCATAGCCTTCTCCCTTGGGCAAGTCAGATGGTGCCATGTTTTCCACAAAGTATTAGACTGTGCGAGAAACAGATAGGAGTCTGAGCAATCTTTCATGGTCAGTTAAGGAATAACGTGTAATAGAATGAACTTGCAATATATGTATGCTTTCATCCCTGTGTGGCGTCCTCGTCCCCGCTCAGCGCATCAGACGGGAAAGTTTCCTCAGACTGGAGCCCCCTCCTACTCACGTACCTGCTTTTTGAATCGTCGATGCGAAGGATGTAGAGACTCTTTATTGCCACTTATTAATGTTGCGCTTCCTTTCGTCAAACCTCAGAATTATCAATAAAGTATATGAACTATGGTTTCGTTGCTAGGTCGGAATTTCGGAAACCATAGGTCGGGATGGTTGCGGTTGTTTGATGCTTCGGAACAAGATACTCCATACATGAAAGCCCCACTACCATACATGGTATCACCTCTATAAGACGCTGAACGTAGTATAGAGCCATTGGTACTGAAATGATTGAACCTTCCGCCGTCTGCGGAGAGTGTTGATCGGAGAGAAACTGGGGTGGCGCTGTGCCATACATTGGAGCACCGCTGCCCGTCCCTCGTAGTCTTGGGCACCGCTCTGAGTCCTAGCGGGCGGAGGAGGGAGCCGGTCCCGGCTCCCCGAGAAAAATTTTCCCACAGACGAGATTCAGGCCGATGCTTCATGTGCAGTTGGGAGATTGATTTTTTGGGAGGAATAGGGACTACTACTTGAAGCACCCCAGTGTTGTTCGCGAGACTAAGGAGTGCCTAGGACGCTCTAGGATTTCTTGCGGACGAGGGACTACTAGTACACCCGGGTGAAATGCTCAAATTTGTTGAGACCAGGGACTCGTGCGGGCCTGTAGCTGCCAGACACGGGCGCCAGCTGCTACCTAAGTGCAGCGGCTAACATCCAGCTGCCGGTGGGCCATCAGTCACATCTTCGTCGTCGACTCGTGCACTGTTCAGACACAATTCTCAGGATCACTGGATGCTCCATTAGAGTCAAATGGAATGGAGACAAGAAGTTGATTCCTGATTTAAATGCCAAGGATCTGGACAACACGTGGATATTACTACGCTGCGGTGGTGTTTCGTATCGGTAGGCGCCATGCCATGGTATGTTGTTCATTGTCCAGACAGAGTGAGCCTTAATTATCCTAGCTGGACACAGCCTAAACTACCCGTATGTACGGTGGTGGAATAGCCTTTGTGCTATGCCGAGGATGGATAGGTACATCTTAAGGAGCGATAGCGCTCAAAACTACCACACACATATCATCGCGAAGCCAGCAAAGCAAGCCGGTATTACGGTATAGTGAACTTGACGCTAACTGTGGTAGAAGGGCAAGTGGAACATGAGCTTTCTGGTTAGAAAAAGAAACCACTTGTGGGCAGTGCGCACCGAGCTACATTCATACACCTTATTTTGGACATGTCTAGCCTGTTCGCGTTCCCATTCCTACCAGTTAGTTTTATCGAACATACATCACTATACAGATATAGACTCTCCAATTTTATGCATAAAGATTTCCACAAAGAGATTCGAGATCACAATATACAAACCAGCGCTTTTGTGTCCGCTATATGTACACTGGAAGAACTGCACATCAGGGCTGCAATGCGACTCCGTCACACTTAACTTCACAGAATCAACGACTTCAATGGCGGTCTGATTCTGTGTTATCTGATACCCTATTCGCTATGACGATCTCTCTTATAGTCCGTATGACATCTGGAACTACAAAAGCCATCAAGATTGACCTCGTCTGGCTATCAGGCCAGTAGCGAGAGAGGTAAGAGAGAGGCCTTTCCACATACTTGTACAAGTAGTAGGTAGTTGGAATTAACTACTTGTACATCGCTAACTACAGTAGTTAACTTGGCCCTGATTGGAGAAGTGGAACTGAATCATGAACTTGTTGACGGGAAAATCAAAGCTATCAGTGGAACCCGCGTTCTGTGCATCTTCGTCATTTCGGACTGGTAACAGTGCCTATGGACATGTTCCTAATCGAATGCCAGAATTCAACTGCAGTGTGTACGATTCATCCAAGTACGTGAAAGCTTTCGAGTCTTACTGGTACGTTTGGCTTTACCAATATCTCTACTGGTCTGCATTTCTCTTGGCGACGTAAGCAGTCTCCCACTGCTGGTTCTAGGTCATCGAGTTGAGCATAGGAAGATGGAATTCCCGAGCCAACCTCCCGGAATTCAATCTACTCCACAACACCTAGACACCAAACCATATGTTTCCACACCGTATCCGACCATATTATGATGTAATAATGTATTTGGATTCCAAATAACCATCCAAATAAGTCTGCAAAGAGTACTTTGGTAACGACACTGAATACACGGATGGGAAGTGGAGTTTCACTGGGTTACCAGCCAGCCTTCCGGAATTCAATCTACTCCACTACCTAGACACCGAACCATACGTTTACACACCGTATCCTACCATATTATGATGCAATAATGTATTTGGATTCCAAATACTTCATCCAAATAGGTCTGCAAAGAGTGCTTTGGTAACGATACTTAATACACGGATGCTAAGTGGAGTTCCACTGGGCTACAAGTTAGCCTCCGGGAATTCAATCTACTCCACTACCTAGACACCGAACCATACGTTTACACACCGTATCCTACCATATTATGATGCAATAATGTATTTGGATTCCAAATACTTCATCCAAATAGGTCTGCAAAGAGTGCTTTGGTAACGATATTTAATACACGGATGCTAAGTGGAGTTCCACTGGGCTACAAGTTAGCCTCCGGGGATTCAATCTACTCCACTACCTACACACCAAAGCATACGTTTCCACATTATATCCGACCATATTACGATGTAATAATGTATGTGGATTCCACATACACCATTTAAATAGGTCTGCAAAGAGTGCTTGGTAAACTATACTGAATACACGAATGCAAAGTGGGATTCCAGTGGGGTACTTCAGTGTACGTTTGGACCCGTCGCTACCCACACTGCAAATCTTAATATATGAGGTTACTCGGGCTAATATGGTAATAAATCCAATAGACTAGAG